>MJUU01070345.1:9042-27418 GCA_002080025.1 Modiolus philippinarum
ACCTGTAAAAATACATGTCCAGTCGGTTTGAAATTTTTGGAGTGTGATGATGAAATATCTGCCAACAATAATAATTTATTAAAAATTCTGGATTGGTTTTACAATCGAGGCTTTGCACAATATAGCTGTATATCAGCAGATACATATAATTAACTATATCCTGCCTCTAGTAAATTCCTGAGACGTCGATTGGTCAAACGACGTCACGTGCCGACCGTGTATATTCCATATCGAGTGACTGATTAATATACCGTCAGTGACCGCCATTACCCGGCGTCACTGTACGTTTTTAAATAGGTTTTTTGACAATTTTACTGGACTCTCGACAGGATATAAACATTACACAGTATGTAAGTGACCTAATATGGTATATACACGGTCAGTAAATTGAATATTGGGCTCGAGCTACGCTCTCGCCCAATATGAAATTTACTGACCGTGTATATACCATATTAGGTCACTTACAGACTGTGTAATATATAATATGTCTCTAATATCAGTAAATTTCCTCACTTTTCCTTGAATACATTGCTATTTTACCACGGGTTTAGACAGAAAGCGTATTAGAGACGTCATATTAGAATTAAGAAATAATTCAGGGGAGCGTAAATATGTGGCAATTTTACCACGGGTTGGACCTTCATGACAAGTATTTTACCCCGAGCGTATTCAAGGGATAAAATAAAGGCATCAAGGGCCAACCCGTGGTAAAATTAACATATATTCACGCTCCCGTGAATTATTTCGATTTTAATATGACATTTACAGGGTACAGAAGAGATGAAGTCGTCTATGTATTTATAGGTGAAACAGCCATTTTACCCCGTTAATTATGACGTTTTCTTCTGTGACGCCGCAAAAACTGTCGTCAAACTGTCTATGACGTTATCAAAAGTACCGTCTCTTGTCATGAAAACACCCACTAATATATGCGGATTTTTACCACGGTTATGGACACAAGGCGATTAAGAAAGTCCGTTTAAATTTGGTACACCGACAAGTCATATTTAGTTACAAAAATTAAAATATGAAATTATTTCCATTTTAATTCGTTTTACAAAAAATGATTACAAAATGAAGAACAAATCAATAAAATCTTTGTTCCATTGCTTGGTTTTGCCATGTCTTTGTAGAAACTTTGTCTCATTCACATTTACTCCATATCCTTTCATTAGTTACAATATCCAAATACGAGACTTTTGAATAGAGTTCATTCCGGAAATAGATCTATTTGTATACGAAAAAAATCAAAACATCAGTACACTGAGAGCGAAACACCAATTTATGGACAATGTTGAGCTAAGGGTTATTTATATTAAATCGATTTGTAGTGCTGCAGGTTATATTTTTTTGTCAATTAAAATTTAGTTAAAAAATTGTCATAAAGGAAATTTATAAATACACCTCAATATCATATATAATATTGACCAAATTTTAACAAACTCGTCAATAAATCAGTAATTACAGCGACTATTAAAATGCAGTTTTACACACAATAAATATAGTTTTAACTAACTGACAGGGCGACAATGCGTAGGTGTATTAATTTCAAATACTTTATCAATTTTTTTTTATCATTAGTTAGAAAAATAAATTTCTTTTATGAAGTCAATGAGACATCTCAAAATACGTAATAATGTAATGGAAACGTCAGTGGGTCGTCAATCCTGTAATGCAACATATGTGACAAAAAAATTGACCGTCAATTCACCAACTGCCTCGAACAGGCTCCCTGCTTTGCCGCATTTTTGTGGGCATTTTGAAAATTAAAAAAAAACAAAATTTTAAAGCATCTTGTCAATAAAACAAAATTGAATACGCATACGCTTTTTTAATTGTATTTATAGATAATTTGAAGTCAACAACTGTGAAAAATACGCGTCGTCAGTAAACCATTCAATCCAAATTTTCTAAATCTCCGAAATAACGCCCAAAAGGTGAACGTTGAACTCTTTTAAGCTTAAATTAAAAAGTTTTGTTATCTGTTTGTATTAGAAGATGCTAAATTTCATAGCCGGGCATTTTATTGAAATATTCGCAGGTATGCATCTTGATCATAACTATTGATATACTGAGTTAGTGCCGCCCTCGATATTCAAAGGGAGCAGGGTTAAATAAAATAAAATAAGCGATAGTCTCTTCTTTAAAACAGTTTATAATCAGGTATTTCATTGAAGCATTTAAGAGTTAAGATGGGACGTTACCAAATGACGTTCCGTCAAGAGTTATCGGTCCTTCTAATATACATATTCTCTAGACGTCCAGAATTTCCCCTTAAATTATTCCTTTTCAAATTATTGTAAATAGGCAGATTCAAAGTGAGAACCTCGGAACTAATGACAAAATGGGATGTTCATTTTACTGATATATAATTTATGTTTAGAAAATGAAATCCGGGTCTAAATAATTTAAGTTTGCGGTCAACGGAGAATGAGTCTTTCGAACACAATGAAAAGGGTAAACCACGAGAAAAAGAAATCAGGCAAAAAAAGGAAATACTTCGAGACGGAACAGTCATTTTAAAATGAGCAAGGAGCGAGCCCCAAAAAGAGAGCGGCAGATTTTTCTACCGCAAAAGCGCGGAAGAAAGTCTGCCAGTTGTTGCTTATTTTAATATTTTTCTTCAAAAAGGTACAAAGCGGTTATTACAGGCATAATTTCAGGGTTTTATTTGCAAACTAAAAGTGTGTGAAAGGTGGTCAAGGATATTCAACTGTGTAATAATGGTGCAAAAGAAAAGATGTATTTTTTTTTCAAAAAGAAATAAGTATAAGGCCATGTTCGCAACAAACACGTTGTACTGCAGTAATTTAAACTTGTTTAAATATAGTTTTTTTTGTACTCGACACTGGTTCGACATTTAATTTGTTCTCACTTTAAAACAAGTCTAAATTGCCTACACACTCACTTTTTTCATATCTGTAAACTCAACTGTAATGACGTTTTGTAATACTTAACATAAATACGATTTTGATTTTTAATTTCTGTCCACGATTTAAGTGAAAGTTGAGGTATTTTGACAAAATTGCTATCGGATTTTAATTGACCGGTTTTTAGATTGATCCATCAGAATTACAGATTGTTACGCGCCTATGATAAATTTTCATAGATAGGAAAACGATCAAAATAGTCGGCAAACTAAACATGACAGCATATCATTTTACATGTATATCTCTCTACACTTTGCATCCTCCTTTATTACTGAATACGCATAATAAAAGGTGTGGGGACGGGTACAAAATGGGGTGTAGCATAACGTAAATGAAAGACACTTGCATTTGCATTATAAAAAATGTTTATCAGTCGCTGATCCAGACTTTCTGCTTAGTAGGGGGGCAGGGCGATCCATAATTTTTCAAAAAGGGGGCCCGGAACCCAATTTTCCGAAAAAACCCTTGTAATTTTAAATATTTTCCAACCTTAAAGGGGCCCGGGCCCTCCGCCCCGTAAATCCGCCATTGTTCATATAATACATATATACCATAAAATACGCTCCAAACTACAAAAATGTATAAGGTTTGATAATGTTTTGATAGGAAACATACAATTCAAAGTAAAAAGATAGATAAAAAATGCATTAAGAAAGTGAATTTATTCCTACCGGGGAATCCAATTCTCTGGGATGGCTGTGGAAATGTGTGGCTTTACGGTGTTTATTTTACATCGAAATCATCAGTGGTATATTGTTTGAAAATTAAAATGTTTGTAAAAGCCAAGAAAACAGTTTTAAGTAACATACACTTAACTCACACATATCCTACATAAACTTTCGATTAGTTGTTATGAAAACTTGTTTAACGCGACGTTTTGTTGATGTTTTGCTTAAGTGTCGAGTACACCTACACTATAGCCTGCGTTTAAACGCAGTAAGGAAAAGGCTTAGTATTCATTAAGGTAGTTAAATTACACCCAATACAGTGTCAAGCATCTTAGAAATCACACTTTTTAAGCTAGTGTTAATAGCACTACTATGCAGAATTATTTGATTGAGATGCAACAAAAACGTTGTAAGCAGTGAACGTCAACGTCCCTCAATCTTGACGCGACGTCAATATAAAAACGGCACTTTTTTACTGCCTACATTTAGGACACACAAAATTTTATTTTTTTATAATATTATGTCGAGCGCTCGACTTATTATGTCGAGCTCTCGACTTATTATGTCGAGCGCTCGACTTATTATCTCGAGCACTCGACTTATTATGTCGAGTGCTCGACTTATTATCTCGAGCTCTCGACTTATTATGTCGAGCGCTCGACTTATTTTGTCGAGCTCTCGACTTATTATCTCGAGCTCTCGATTTATTATGTCGAGCGCTCGACTTATTATCTCGTGCTCTCGACTTATTAAGTCGAGCGCTCGACTTATTATCTCGAGCTCTCGACTTATTATGTCGAGCGCTCGACTTATTATGTCGAGCGCTCGACCTATTATCTCGAGTGCTCGACTTATTATGTCGAGCGCTCGACATATTTTTTTTTTAATTCCGGATTATTTCTAGGTTGAAATGATATTTAATACATTTGTAACCTCGTATAAATGACCCGGCACTTGAGCCAGGGGGTCAGGGGCTTCCTCCGTGTACAGAGCTGCTTCAGGGGGGATCCCCCTTGGTTGATAGGGGAATACCTTGTCGCTGGCGACGACATAGAAAGGGTCACGCTCTGTGCAGAATAAAGATCCCTTCCATATATTTCGGTACTGAAGAGTATACCCATTTTCCAGTGGTAGTCAAAAATCGTTGCCCGGTTGTTCCTCCAACCTTGATTCTTTCTGTTTTCTTTCAGATTAATATTTGAATTGAATATAACTTGTTCTCGTCCTGATATAGCTAAAATATTGCCGAGTGGATAGAAAGAACCATGGCGGTCGGGACAACCGGGCAACGAAATTGGAGAAGGGAAGGGTTGGAAATTTAGGCTCTGATACGGTCCCAAAGTATCATTATATATAGAAGGGGTCTTTATTCTGCACAGAGCGTGGCCTTTTTCTTTGCCTACAGCTGTTAGTGGCCGGGCTTTCGTTATTATTACCCTGGCGTCAAACATTAATCTGAAATTAAGGTCGGAGGGACAACCGGGCAACGATTTTTGACTGCCACTGGAAAATGGGCAGTATCGAAATATAAAGAAGGGATCTTCATTCTGCAAAACAGAGCGTGACCCTTTCTACCCCATCGCCAGCGATAAAGTATTTCCCTATCAACCACGGAGCAGTTCTGCACACGGAAGAAGCCCCTGATCCCCTGGATCAAGTGCCGGGTCATGCACACGAGGATACACATATATTAAATATCATTTCTATCTACAAAGAATCAGGAATTGGAAAAAAAAATATGTCTAGCGCTCGACATAATAAGTCGAGAGCACGAGATAATAAGTCGAGCGCTCGACTTAATAAGTCGAGAGCTCGACATAATAAGTCGAGGGCTCGACATAATAAGTCGAGAGCTCGAGATAATAAGTCGAGCGATCGATATAATAAGTCGAGAGCTCGACATAATAAGTCGAGCGCTCGACTTAATAAGTCGAGAGCTCGACATAATAAGTCGAGCGCTCGACTTAATAAGTCGAGAGCTCGACAGAATAAGTCGAGAGCTCGACATAATAAGTCGAGAGCTCGACATAATAAGTCGAGAGCTCGACATAATAACTCGCGCTCGACATAATAGGTCGAGAGCTCGAGAAAATAAGTCGAGCGCTCGACTTAATAAGTCGAGAGCTCGACATAATAAGTCGAGCGCTCGACATAATAAGTCGAGAGCACGAGATAATAAGTCGAGCGCTCGACTTAATAAGTCGAGAGCTCGACATAATAAGTCGAGAGCTCGACATAATAAGTCGAGCGCTCGACATAATATTATAAAAAATAAAATTTTGTGTGTCCTAAATGTACCACCGTAGCCTTGCTTGTGTTCGAGCCTTAATATTTCTCTTAAGTGAACGGTACCCCCTGAGAAGCTGCATATCAAAATATTGTGCTTTTTCACAAGAATATTATATTAATTTTTGGTCATAGAAAAATAGTTTTTGGTTATTGAATTTTAAATTTCAACAAAAATTTGGCACAAAAATTTTGTGCATTTTTCTACATGTCTTTGTTATTTTCCTGCCATAATCCGCACTTTTGAGGCTAGAAAATCGGGAAAAAATGCTCGGTACCCCCAATTTCGGATTTCATATTCCAATACACCTTATTGAGTTCTTCTTTTCTACAAGATATTTTTCAAATATTTTAACCTTTGATTTGGTAACGTCCCACCTTAAGCATTACCATGGATATCTATGAATACATTTCATATACTGTTTATTGTAAGAATGAAACGGGAAAACACATGCACAGATTTTGTCATCAGCAACGAGTTCATTTTAAAAAATTCACCCCTCCACAGCATTCGATCAAGACAAAATTTTGTTGAAATATTCTTTAAACAAACAAAAATGTACATGTACACTGTCTTTTTGATCGAGGCGTGTGGAGGGGTCTAAATTTTGTATAGAATTTTTGCAAAACACGGCATTTTTCTTCGATATCAGCTGAAACACGCTGTGTTTGTGACGTCAATGTAACTATGGAGACAGGAAAATGTGTATGCAAAACGTTCTTTGCGCATTGGTCCATTAGAAACATATATTATATAAACGATTATTAGAAGAAAAAAATCCTGAAATTTGGGCCAAAAACAGCTCTTATAGTCCCCTCTCCTTTCAATCGGGAATGGTGGTTATCTACTCAAATATTTGTCGATGTAGATGGTGAATGATATGCGACAGTTGGTCAATTTTCATCTCGTCTAGTTTTTAGAGTTTAATTTTACATGAAAATATACTCTTGGAACCGATCTTTTCGGCCGGAAAAAAATCGGAGGGGCCGGCTTTCAGAGGAAATTTTACCTAGAGTTCCTGAGGCACGGACCATTTGATTTTCAGGGGGGGCTGGGATTTTCACCAGAGCCGGGAAATTTTTTTCCATATACGCAATGCTAGAAAATTTTGTTGAGCCTTGTTTTTTTTCAAATGGACAGGATCATGGCCAGATTATTTTTTTCAACCCAGATGCTTGCCTGAGAATTTTTTTGGCAAAAGTCAGGGCCAGAATTTATTTTTCTAAAAAAAAACAGCTCCCCCTCCCCTCTAAAAATCAAACGGTCCGTGCCTAACTAAACCAATCATTTGCTTTATATAAAGATTCCGGTTTTTAGAAGGGCCGGTTTAAGAGAGTTATACTGTACTTGTCAAGTACTTTTATCAATTTTATGAATCCTTTCAATTGACAAGTTCTGAACTGACATAATAAATTGCCAATTGCAACCTTGACGATTAATCAAATGTAAATATCCAATACTATGAGGTTAAACGTCACAATAGTTTTTAAAGCTGAAATATATTACACGTCTCAATATGTTTTGAGCTCATCGACATCATGTTGCTAGACAGTTTTGTCAAGAATACCGCTTAAGGATGTTTGCTGGTCAATTTTGAAATAACAAGGATTTGAGTTGAATGTGATTTTTTGTTAGAAAATTGAAAAAAGAAGTAATTGCAGCCAAATAAATTTATAGGTTACCGATGTAATTTTTGAGATACGAGTGTTTCAAAAAAATGGCGGGAAACTGAACTCCTCTGCATTTTTCATAGTTTTAACATGAGCAATGTTTATCCAATAATTGATGTGAGAAAATAACACCAATTGAATAAGGTTTTGCCAGAATGCTCCAAACATGTAAAAAATGAAATAATGAAAAAAAATAAGGGGGTTACCGGGCAAAAAATTATTAAGCTTTTGAATGGATAAAACCAGAGAAGTCCGAAAATCTGACAGAAATACATAAACATGACCAGCGAACATCCTTAAGTGCAAGCTAGGGGCCTTCTTGATCTCGCTTGAGCGGGTGAATATTGTTCACCTCTGGTTGAAGACCCTCAAGACAGGAATGGAAGCCTTGTCCTTGATAAACTGGAGTTTTCTGTGTATCGTGTGCGTGTTTGTCACATGTACATACACTCCATATCCTTTCATTTTTTTCTAAATTCATAAATTGCCGAAATGCGCATATGCAGAAGATATATTAACAGTAACCTCGGTATTTTGTTGTTTATTACCACAGGGTCTATACCAATGCTGGTGGACTGTTAGTCCCCGCGGGTATTCACCAACCCAGTAGTCAGCACTTCGGTGCTGACCCGAAAACCGATTTCATTGAAATATGCAATATTTAAATTTTACCAAATCTGATTAAAACTAAGGAGCATATTGCATAGCTCTGTCCTTAGCTGAATTTTGGCTTTTCTATTTTGACGATTTTGGTAATTTCTTTTCTATCAGGTTTTACACGTTTTTCGGTTAATGGACTTACAAATGTTTTGGTTTTATCTGCACTGATGAGACATAAGTTGTCGAAACGCATATGCAGCAGATAAATTAACAGTAACCTCGGTATTTTGTTTATTTTTTTTTATTAAGAAATAAGTGACTTTTGTTCAATTTATGTCTACTGTAAAAGCAGAAATATTCGTGGGGGATTAAATTTCGTTTATTTCGAAGGTTACAGTTATCAACGAAATTAAATCCCCACGAATTTATTCCAGCAGTAGAAATTACTATATATTATATGAATTCCACGAAAATTTGTCTACACGAAATAGTTCTTATGGTAAAATCCACGAAATTTTATCCCCACGAAAATAAATGATTATACAGTATGTGTTTGCTATTTTATTACTTTTCGCTTTCCTTGGGTTTATTTTGCGTTTCATATTTCTTACTGAGCAAAGAAAAAGTCTAATATTCAAATAATTTTTTGTTTAGGAACGGTACTCAATAAGTCAATGTTAGTCTTCGTTGGAGGTCCTAACAATCACATATTATATCATTTTTGGAATACAAATTCAGTATTTTCAAGCAAATGCTTCGTATTTAACATCAAACGTCCGTTAAGTTAATTGAAATAGTAAAAATCTTCACATCAACTTGTTTCAACCGCATGTCAATAGAAATGAAAATGTTTTGATTCCTTTTGTAGAGAGCATAGGGAAATTTTAAGCTTGGTCCATCAATTTGCTTCAGAAACAAACACCAGTTATAAAAGAAAAAAAATGGTAGAATTTATCATTGAAATTAGGCCCTTATTGTTACTCTTCAATTTGAAGTCACCATCAGTCCTTCAAGTTAAAGAATAAAAATAAAGGCCTTATTCCAATGATAACTTCTACCATGTATTTATGGAGATTTGGTCTCATGTGCATTTACTCTATAACTTTTCATCATGTTCATTGTTTAATTTATTTTCTTGTCATAGCAGTAGAGTTCAAACGTATGACGATTTATCAGCCACAACACATGGACATATTTATCATTTCTTGTTGATATAGCAACAAAGTTGTATTTGTCCGAAAGGGTGATGATTTGCTAGCTACGAAGTATGGGAATTATTTTTTGTCGTCATAGCAACAGAGTTGTATTTGTCCGAAAGTGTGACGATTTGCTATGTACAAAGTATGTACATATTTATTTTTTACTGTCGTTATAGCAGTAAAGTTGTATAAGTCCAACAGTATGACGAAATATTAGCCACAAGATAGGGACATTTTCATCATTTACCTCTGCAAGCAGAAGTTTACGATAATTTGACCTTGACAGAATATTCTTCAGGAATTGTACGAGACATTTTTAGTCATGCTCCTTCTTACATGTACGAACACAAATTAAACATTAAAATTTTATTAATGAGTTAAATTTTATTAATGAGTTAAAGTTATTTTTGTTTTGGATACATTTCGTTTATCATTTCTTTTATTGACTATTAAAATATAACTCTTGCTAATTTTTTGTCAAGAATCATTATCCATTTCAACTCCAGTTGTAATGCAATATCCACAATAGTTTACCAACAATGAAAATGAGGAATATTTATCAAATATTAATATTGGTAAAACGTTACGTCTTTTTTTCAATTAACCCCATTTTATTTAACGCTATTCGAGATGCTTATTGATTTGATCTCTTTATTCATTTATTTTGTTTAATCAAATCTGAAGCAACAAGAAAAAATTTATGATAAAATTTTTAATATTAAGGTAGATCGACACTAATACACGGCGCATTCGATTGGCGCATTTGCGAAACAAAAGTCGGATGCGGAATTGACTGGATTTTTAAGCCGGAACATTCCTTATTTGGCCTTTGCATTGTGACGTCATAATAGATTGACATACACTTTCCCGCGAATTAGCTCCCTTTTACCAAAAATATTGTCTGTTTCGTAAACTATATAAAATATTTCTTTTAATCAAACGGTGACAAATAGATTTTATCAGTTCAACTAATAGCTGAAATGTACAACTCTGAAATGTCAAAAAATAAAAAAAATCTATTTGATGTTTATTACATATAAAAGCAAAACAATAAGCATGTTCTCACAGTTCCCTATATATTCTTTGTAAATATTGCTGAAAAATACTGAATTAGGCCTGATTTTCAAAGCTTGATTACAGAAAAAGGTGATAGGTGACATATCATTTTTATTTTATTTTTTTAACAAACGGGCTAAGAACTACAAGATGTCTTAAAATAAAAAAAATCTGTCTGATATTTTTATTAGGCTCGAACTACCTTAAAGGGGTGATTTAAGTTAACAAAGCAAAAGTTGAAACTATATATTGTAAAAACACAATATTGTTCGGTCAATTGGACACCTTTTTATAAATGTTTTCTAAACAGCTGTTTAAAAAAATATGAGATAAACAGCATTTAAAAAAAAAGAATATTTTCACTACAAAGTTGTTTTTATTTATTCCCCAAAACCGAAGTTAGCGTCCGATTTGAATTTATTCTGAATTAATTAAGCATTTGTATTGACTTTCTGTCATGCATTAGCTCCATATTCTGTTGTTGTTTATAATTTTGTTTTTGTTTTGTTTTGTTTTGTTTTGGTTTGGTTTGTTCTTTTTTGTTTTTTTTTTTTTTNTTTTTTTTTTTTGTTTTTTATTTTACTTCATCAAAAGTGTATCTTTCTTTTCCTTTCTAAAAAAGTAGAAAATCTAGGTTATGCATGGAACTGGCCTTGCTCGACAATTAGCAATGAATTCCACTCAAACTGGTGCTGGAGTTGTTTTGATCTTACTCTAAGGTTGTATATACTAATTGTTTAATGCTTCATGTAACGTCAACATGAAGAAAACGATAAAAGCGTTGTTCCATTGCTTTGTTTTACATGCAAGTATTACAGAGACATTGTCTAATGTACATTCACTCCATCCATATCAACTCATTGCTTATAATAATATTTGATAATGAAAATCTACACTGTACTTAAGTCTTGTGTTGAAACTTCTTATGAACAATTGAAGTCTAATGTCAGTCAAATGAGGTATAAAGAGGCCAAATAGCTTACCTTTTCTTAAGTTTATAGCACTGGCTCCAAAGTGCACTGAGAGCCGGGAGCATATGTATGTAAGGTCAAGAGTCCAGTGAGTGGAGCCTCGAGTTCTGTGAGTTGAGCCCGAAGATAAGTGAGTTAAGACCCGAGCTCTTTGAGTGGAGTCCTGACCTAATGTTAATGCCTGGAGCCATATTGTTAGAGCCAACCTTTAGTTTTGGATCCTGAAGCGGTTTAACATGGGAATGCTGACAAGTTTAAACTGAATCAGTCAATTGTTTTAATGTTATTTTTTTCCATTCTGCTTCTCTATAGTATAATAAACATACATATAAAACCAAATACAGGTTGACTTCGAGCTCAAAGACGAGTAAATCTGGAAATGAAAAACTGAAATAAAACGTTATTTCGGAAAAAATGTGTCAAGGAGTACCCGCCTCTAATCTTCCGGTAACTACTCAGCTGATAAAATACTGTCGTTCTAGGACGACACATCAATCTCAAATCGTCCCGAAGGGTATGGTTAATAATTATCATGTATTTCAGTATAAATCCGAAATATCAGACAGTGCGATTTCATCTACAATGGTTGATAATTAAAATTGCATGCTAATATCTGCTTGGGGACTACAGAAAAACGCAAATGAGACAAAGGTACCAAGTCCGGCTATCCAGAGTTCCTATCGTTATTTTTGTTTGTATCTTGTCTTCATTATTGTTTTTTTTTTCTGATGCAGTTCACTTGTGAATTTTGGCATGTGATTATAGTTGTTGGTCATTGTAGGTGTTTACTGTTATTCGTTTTTGGAAACGACACCTATCCCCCCATTCCCTGTTTGACACAGGAAACATTTGTTATACACCCTAGGCATAATTTTTCTCAATATGTTTAAGATTTTACTATTGACAGTCGTTATTTTTACTAGAATAATTCTAGGATATATGGTTGTTAGGCAGAATTCCCAAAACTGGTTTTAAGACTTACATGAAATTTACCAAAATTTGATTCAAATATTTTGATATCAAATTGAAGAAAGTTTTGTCATAAACTTAAAAAACAAATTAAGTACCGCTGCTAGGTAGAATTCAAAGAAATAACTGGTCTTTTAGACTTTAAGGAAATTTGCCAAAATCCGAACCAAATATTTTTGAAATCCAATTGATGAGAATGATTCTCCCAAAAAGAACAAGCAATTTAAAATGGAATAAAAAAAATAACAGGAAACACCTACAATGGCCGAAAAACATAGCCACATGCCAGAAAGTAAATAGGAACTGCACAAGAAAAAAAACCCACAATAAAAATACAAAAGACAAACATAAACAACGATAGGAACTCGGGACAGCCGGACTTGGTACCGGCACTAGGAAAAGCCAGCGGTAGGGTTAAACCGGTTTATGGGTACCCAAACCTCCCCTTTCTCTGTCCCGTTTCCCTATCGTAGAATAAACATACGAATAAAACCCATACAGGTAGACTACTAACTCCATGACCACAATCTAGAAAAGAAAAATGGGGGGACAAAACGTAATTTTGAAAGATGGGTCAAAGAGTGCTCGCCGCTAAACTGCCGGCTAGCTCAAGGAGCCTAGTCCGCTGGTAAAACACTGTCGCACTACGGAAGGAAAATCAAATTTAAAACTCCCAATGGGTTTGGTAAAGAATCGTCATGTATTTCAGTAGACATCGGCAGTATCAGTGAGAGGCCAGTATGTGTGTAAAATCCTCAGGTCACTGGATCCCAAAGCTAATTTAACGGACACGTGCAGAATATCCTGTCGATATCCCCTATTGCGTAAAGAATGTAAGTTACGTCCCAGTTTTTCTGGATTTTTAATCAGTTTCTGGCATTTTTAACAACATTTCCGTAAAATCGAGGATGGTTGCTAGGTAGGTCTCAAAGAAATAATTGGCCTTTTAGACTCTAAGAAAAAATTACCAAAATCCGAATCAAATATTTCTGATGAAAAAATTTGTCCTAAACTACTCAAACAATTTAAGTACGGTTGCAAGGTAGAATTTAAAAAAAAAGGTCTTTGAGACTTTCAGGAAATTTACCAAAATCAGACTTTAATATTTTTGAAATCCAATTGATGAAAATGTTTCTCCTAAATTTAACAAGCAATTTAAGTATGATGTCCAGGTAGAATTCCAAAAAATAACTAGTTTTTGAGACTGTCAGGAAATTTACCTTAATCGGAATCAAATATTTTTGAATTCCAATTGATCAAAATGTTTTTTCTAACCTGCACACAAACAATTTAAGTACGGTTGCAAGGTATAAATCCAAAAAATAACTGGTCTTATGGACTTTCATGAAATTGAACCAAATAAGAACCACTTTTCAGAATCCTTAATTTTTAGCAATTTCGTTTTTTACCAAACACTTGTCAGAATATAAGATTAAATACAAAAATTCAAAAAATATCTGTCTCTGACATTTTCTGGAAATTTTTCAAAGTTGGAACCGAAATCAAAATTCCGAAAGCTTATTGCAAATCTACAGACTATATACAACAATTCTGCATAAAGATTTAATCCCTAAATCCAAAAATGTAGGAGCACCTTTTGTCACATGCCAATGTGTAAAAATTCAATTTTTTTTCGGGCCTCTTGTAAAAAAAACCGAAAGATTATTACATATCTACAGACTGTATGCAACAATTCTACAACAATATTAAATCCCTAAATGTAAAACTGTAGGAGGAGTTCAGACTGTATGCAACAATTCTACAACAATATTAAATCCCTAAATGTAAAACTGTAGGAGGAGTTCGCGTCACATACAGCATGTGTCAAAATCGACTTCTCAGGGCCTCTTGTTTGCATTAACACCAATAGAAAAAAATCCGAAAGCCTATTGCTCGTCTGCGGCATATGTGCAACAATTTTATATCAAAACTAAAATTCCTAATTCCGCAAAAATGTGGGAGCAGTTCGCGTCACATTGTTTCGGAGAGTGCATAAAGTGCGGAATTAACAACGATAAGAATTCGGAACAGCCCATTGGTACCGGCACAAGCGAAAACCATTAGTAGGGTGAAACCGGTTTATGGGTACCCAAACCTCCCTTTTAGCAGTCTTTTACAAGCAGAACTTCTTGGGAAAACACAAAAATAATTATTTAGATTCAAATTTGTTACATAAATCCAAGATTTTTGAAATAAATGACCTTTTAATTTAAAATGAAAGTTACATAACCCGTGATTTAAATTAAGATGGAAATAGAATAAATTCATGAAGGCACCAAAATAACAGTCAGCTCTAGTTTTCAACACAGCGATGCAAACAACATATGCTTCCTAACTTTAAGTAGGGATGTTTGCTGTTAATTTGAAAAAAAAAATGGATTTCAAATATTTTTTTTTTAAAAAGAAATAAGCAATTTTAGCAAATAAGTTGCTGGTTTCGTTTTCGTAAAAGTGATTAAAATGTGGCGAAAATTGTACTCGTCTAAACTTTTCAATGGATTAACACAAGCCCTGTTTATGTTTTTTCGTATGTTTATTATACTACGGGGAAACGGTATGGAGAAGGGGGAGGTTTGGATACCCATGAACAGGTTTAACATTACCACTGGCTTTTTCAAATGCCGGTACCAAGTCCCGTTATTTTTGTTGTCGTCATTTTGGTTTTCTGGTGCAGTTTGCTTGTGAAGTGTGGCAAGTGATTGTAATTTCGGCCAATGTGGGTGTTTACTGCTTGCTTGTTTTTGTAATTATCATTATTTATCAAAGATCGGAATTTACAAACTAAAAAGGGTTAATAAACTTTTGACAGAATGTTTCTAAGTTTGAATAAAATAAAATTGTCAAACAAAATTAAGGGGTTCGAGGGCAAAAAATATAATGCTTTTGAATGAATAAAACCAGATAATCCTGAATAATTTCAAAAACATGACCAGCAATCATCCTTAAGATTAATTTATCGTTATTTCGGCAGTAAGTTACATATATTGAATTAGAAATACCAAATTTAAAACACATTAGGTGTGATATATGATATACAGATGCAAAAGATATCTATCTTTTGGCACATACATGTTTGTGATATTACTTAGGCTTATTTTGTTTATATTGTGATATGGGATATTTCACACTTCTGTTAATGGGATATGGGATATTAGAGACAAATCTAACAGGGAATTAAGAAATTAGTAGATGTTGAATGTTTCAATTGTGACGCGTTCGTTTACAAAATACTTTTTGCACTTATCTTAATCTTGAATAGGTACATTATTGTTATTCAAAAGCAAGCAGAAAATGTCATGTATGCAATACTGGTGATGTGGCTGATAAAGTTCATTACTTATTCATATGCAAGTATAATTAATTAGTTTCTCAAAGATGTAAACCAATTCTTGGTTATTATATACACTCAGAAATAAGTTAAGTGCCACCTACAGATTTGACTATTTTTTATTATCATAAAAGTTTTTTTTTTAAATATATTATATCATTGCATGCTATTGACCATTATGTATTACCCGATACAGGTAAAAATTTAAATGGTTGACTGATTACCAGATTAAATTGAATTGTTAAAACGCGTGTCGTCAAAATGCAAATTGGCAGATTCATCTTAAAAACAAACAACCGATAGAGATTGTGTATTTTGAAGCGATTTTTTAATGTGACCACGAAAACATGGCTCGGCGTTGATGGCGTATTTTAATTTCCAAAAGAAATTTACACTTTTCACCAAAAATAGTCCAAACTTCGTTTAGAACTTGTCTCAACTGATTTATTAGAGTCCAAAAAATTAAACATTAATCTACCAGCAAAGTGAAAATCATGGGTGGCGCTTAACTTATTTCTGAGTGTTTATATAGATTTAAAATGAAAGTTTTACTCTCTATATGTAATGATAAAGTATATAAAAGGCTTTCATTGTTCTTAAAAAATGATAGTTTTACTGTTCTAATTCTAAAATAATGTAGTATATTATGATACTCTGTTGTTGTTTCATATTTGTTTTGTTCACATATTTACTTTATATGCCATTTATATATTATAATTTGTTTTGCTCATGTAACAAATATCATATGTCTCAGTTAATTTAATACATCTTGAAATCTTGACATCTTGATAGTTTTAAATATAGATATTCCGTCAAAGGCACAAAGGAAATAGTTTGACGACAATAGCATCATCTCAGCTCAAAAACCAACGCATGAAACACTATCCTGCATTAAACAAAGGTTTGTGTCCATAAATAATTAGTATGAATATGTTGCCTCACTGATAATATAAATTATTTCTAGTGCTTAACATCGAGAAACTGCCTGATTGTTATAAAATTTTCCTTTCATTATGTTACAAAAAAGTCAGCTATCCATGATCACTTAACGACAGATGTATATACATTAGGAAGCAAACATATTCGATTTAAATCTCACTTTTTCATTCAAGCAACTTGTTTGTAATTTGGTATGCTCGACAAGACACGATGTTTTGTATTTTCATAGATCACATGACTTAAAAAGTGTTATTTTTTTTCTTGTAATGTCACGTTTCATTTATATGTTTGCTATAAGAATTAAAACAGATTTCTCAGTCTGAGTATCAAGCTGTAAGAATGAACACGTATCAGTGGTCGTTGACTATATGCCTTTTCCTAGTTAGTCTTTCTTTGCAACAAGGTTAGTGTTTTTGCATTTTACTAAATACCTTTATTTTTCTATAAGTTTCAGGATAAAATGTTTATTATATTATGATAAGACCAAAACTCACAATACTACCTTAAAAGAATCCTGCTTTCAATGCGTAAATACGTTAACTTTATTTAAGACGTTTAGGTGCCAACTTATATACTACCTAAGGGACTCGGATTTTCTGACGGAAAAAATAAATGATAGCTTTTGCAGTAAATTTGTTGCATTTTGTCAGAAAAAATATACTGTTTTGGACTTTCCTGCACATCTTTGTAATACAAAAAAATCTCTATAAATTTTGCCGTTATCGAAAAGAATAACAAACAACTTGAGTTTCGAGGAGATAAAATCCAAGCCTCTACTCGGAAATAAAATGAGTCTTGCCTTAAATGTATTTTTTCCTATATTTATATTGTTCCTTTTAACTCTGTTATTATCTGTATCAGGTCTCAGTATAGTTTACTCCATATGTAGAAATTTTTAGTATATATTCATCGGGAATAATTTTCTAATATAAGCTAGAATATTATTTCAAACTACCAACTATTTAATAAATGAATCTCTTTGCAAAAGAGCATTTTTGCGAATAAGGAACAGATTAAGCACAATTTAGACTTTTAAAAGTAGAAAATTTGTTACAAATATATTCAAAACATCACAAATATCCTATGAAAAAGTTAAATCACAAAGTCTTAGAAAATTGCTGGCATGCAATGTAACTAACAGCTGGGTAAATTTCAAACAACCAATTCAAAGTTCTATTTTGACTGCTGACATTGACAAAACAAATGGTTCGGTTCCCAACTTACGACCAAAGAGAAAATATATATGCCGTTACATTTATTAATTTTTTTGACCGATTATTTTACGATTTTTGACAGTATTTTAAAGAGTAACTTGCCCGATGTATAATGTGTTGCCGAGAATCTCGCACCTACGGCCCAGTGAAATGGTGTAGGTCGTTCGAAAAACAGCACAACTCGGTGCAAGGCGCGTCTTGAACTAAATTCGAATGATTTTATGGACTTCCAAATATTTTGAATTTATCCGCACTGAAGAAACATAATTTATTGAAATCCGAATATGCAGAATCAAAATTTACAGTAACTTCGGTATTTTGTTCTTTGTTACCACTGGGCCGATGCCTCTGCTGGTGGACTGTTAGTCCCCGACGGTACTCATCAACCCAGTAGTCAGCACTTCGGTGCTGAGCCGAAAATCGATTTCGCTTTGAAACTTGCAATATCCAAATTTCATAAAATTGTGTTTAAAACTAAATAGTATCTCCCTCATGCATAGCTCTGTCCTTAGCTGAGTTTTGGCTTTTCTATTTAGATTCTATTG
>MJUU01070346.1:3330-18275 GCA_002080025.1 Modiolus philippinarum
ACATACCAACATACATACATACTGACATACATACCAACATACATACATACTGACATACACACCAACATGCATGCATGCTTATACCGACATACATATATGCATGCATACTTATACCGACATACATACATGAATTCCCATACATACTGACATACCGACATACATACCGAGATACATGTACATGCATACATATATACATACATACATACATACACACACCGACATACATACCAACATACAAAAATAATAACAAGTAGTTAATATTTTTATTTATTATATTTATTATCTGCTTCCTATGCATGCCGCATCTATTCTAAGGTTTTCGGTTTCCAGGGTCTTCTTTCCAAAGGAAATGCTTGGTTACCATGCATAAATTTATGTTTTTTCCTTTCACCCTTCATAATTGTAACATTTAGCTATCCGATGAATGTTTTCAACAAGAAATGATGACGTCATAATGCTGTGACGTCACAATTTATATGATGTCATCAAATGCACTGTCAAAACATTGACTGTGTTTTTCATACCAAAAGGGTTGGTTGATACTAAAACAGCTGTAAAACGGTTAAAACTGGTTGGATTTTGACAAATGAACCCATTTTAAAATTGGTATGCTCTATGCTGAATTATCATAACAATAAAAAATAATTTTACACACAAATAAGCTTTAATTGTGAAAATAAAGCTGAATTTTGCAAAAAATTACCATAGATTGGGACTATTTTCATAGAAAAAGCCATTTTTCAAATAGATTTCATGGAAAATAGAGATGAAAAAGGAAAGTTTATGGTTTTATTTAGGTTTATTTTTATTTTTAATTGAAGTAAAGAGTTCAGAATGGTGTTCAGATAGGCATATTTAAGTTATTAAGAAATATGCAATATTCTGCATTTTCTTGCGATATTTACTGTTGTGGGTTGGACAATTAAAATATCTCTATTTCCTTTATTTTTGTACAGATTTGGATAAAATTTCACAGAATTGTTCAGGAAGACCTACAGAATGGGAGGACACTGGATAAGAAGGAATATTCAACTTTCGGTCTTTCAATGTGGACCCAGATCACTAATTGACCTTTTGAACTGATACACACAAAAGTAGTGCTTAATTCGGTCAACCACTCCGAAGGCTTCGAAGGTGTACTGTTTACTCATAACTGAATGAATGGACATTGTAATGCCTGTTCTGGAAGTAGAACTTACTGCACAAAAACTTATGTAGATATTCATCCTAATGAAATAAAGATATGTAAGAAAATGTTCAACTTTAGTAGAAGATGCACATTCAGGAATATTTTGATGTCGACATGTGGATTATTTTTATTATTTTCGGGGTTTGGCAAATACCGGAAAAATTAATCTGACATGCCACCCCGAAAATGAAATGGCAGCAACTTCAGACAATTCCGCTCGTTTTGAGGGGTGTGACATGTACCAACGAAATATAAAAATGGCTGGAATTACTCAAAATGTTACTATTGGAGCCTATGGAAAATTAATTGGTGTTCTGTGCCCATCTCCCTCATGCAAAGCTCTGTCCTTAGCTAATTTTGGATTTACATTTAGATCATATTGGTTATTAGTTCTCTATCAGTTTTAACATATTTGAGTTTATGGTCTTCCAAACGTTTGGATTATATCTGCACTGAAGAGACATAAGTTGTTGAAATGCGCATATGCAGAAATTAAATTCACAGTAACTTCGGTATTTAGTTATTTGTTACCACTGGGTCGATGCCACTGCTGGTGGACTGTTAGTCCCCGAGGGTATTCACCAGCCCAGTATCAGTACTTCGGTGCTGACCCGAAAGCCGATTCTATTTGGAACTTTGCAATATCTAAAATTTTTGTAAAATTGATGAAAACTAAGGAGTATCTCCCTCATGCAAAGCTCTGTCCTTAGCTAATTTTGGCTTTACATTTAGATCATATTGGTTATTAGTTTTCTGTCAGTTTTTAACATATTTGAGTTTATGGTCTTCCAAACGTTTGGATTATATCTGCACTGAAGAGACATAAGTTGTCGAAATGCGCATATGCAGAAATTAAATTCACAGTAACTTCGGTATTTAGTTACTTAGTACATGGAAAAAGTAGAAAAAAAAGAAAAAATGCGCATATGCAGAAATTAAATTCACAGTAACTTCGGTATTTAGTTACTTGGTACATGGAAAAAGTAGAAAAAGAGTTATCTATGAAAAATAGAGGGTTGAAAGGAAGGCTTTTGATTGGACGAGAAAATGTAAATATGTGATAAATAGGTATTGATGTCCCAACTTCAAAACCAATGTTAAAAATTGTTCGTTGAATGCCATTTTCACAATGGCCGCCAAAAAAGGCGTGAAAATTCAACATTGTCCGATTTCAATGAAATTTGGTTAACAAATAGATATTGATGTTGCAACTTCTAAAACTGATGTTGAATATTGTTCGTTGGACGCCATTTCCAAAATGGCCACCAAAAAAGGCGGGAAAATTCAACATTGTCCAATTTCAATGAAATTTGGTTTCCCAATAGATATTGATGTTGCGACTTCAAAACTGATGATGAAAATTGTCATTGGCCGCTATTTACAAAATGATGTTTCGACTTCAAAACTGGTGTCGAAAGTGGTCCTTATCAAGAATGTTTTTTGTCAAAAAAGCCCAACAAAGAAATATAGTAAAACATGTTCAGACTTTTAAATACAAGATATTGGTGGCGTTCCAGCTACCAAAGTGCACCTCATCCAAGATGGCCGCCAGTGGAGACCATTGTTTTACATTGGACATAAGGGGAAAACACGTTCAAAGATTTTCTCCTTTGAAACTTCTAGAAAATGACACTTTAACTTTGGGTTAATTTGAGCTGCAGTTTATGTCAGTCATGACCAGGTGAGCTATTCGGGCTCTTTAGAGCCTCTAGTTTCTCTCTTTTGTCAAAGTTTTGATTTTTTGTGCGAGTGTTTCAAATGATTTCATTAATTCAATTTTAAAAGAAATGTATATAAACACGAACTAATACTATACATGCTGCTATTTGGTACGTTATATAGTTTTGATTAATAATGAAAGGATTTGGAGTAAATGCACACGAGACAAAGTCTCTATAAATAATAAAATACCGAATTTACTGTAAATTTTTGTTTCTACATATTTGCATTTCGACAACTTGCATCTCTTCATTGCAGATAAATTCAAAACATTTGGAAGTCCATAAAAACATGATTTAAGCAAGCAATGGAACAACGCATTTATAATCTTCATCTTAAAGTCACCATGAGGCCTTCAACAATTAGCTAAATGAATACTCATACCTTATAGAAAGTTCAAGACGACCTCTTGCATCGGTTTGAGCGGAATTGATTGCCTTATACCGAGCAACGCTACACGAATGTATCTTCTCTTTTGGTCATGGATGCGGTGTTGTCAGCAAACATAAATAACTGGCAACTGCTTTCATCCGTTGTCCGACTAAAACACCCATAAAATTATAACATAACCACATGGCACTCATTGAGTCAATTGATGTATGATTTCATGTATTGTTTTTATAGGGTAGCTCACCTAGCTATGCCAGGGTGGGCTATTGCCATCACTTGGTGTCCGTCGTCCGTCGTTAATTTATTATTTTCTATGTCTTAGGTAAAACAAATTGCTGCCGTTACTAAAAATAGAATTTAGGGGTAAATTACAGTTTTTGGCAAATAACTCAAAAACCGTTACAGATATCAAAATCTGACATGGGGATAAAAATTATCAGCATGACAAGATTTGCCCATGCTGAAATTTTGAAGAAAATCTGATGACCAATCTTAGAGTTATTGCCCCTTTTCCGTAAAAAACTATAACAGATAGAGTAACTAATAACTAAATACCGAAGTTACTGTGAATTTATTTTTTGCATATGCACATTATGTCTCTTCAGTGCAGATAAAATCTAAACGTTTGGAAGACCATAAACTCAATAAAGGTTTAAAAACTGAAAGAGAACAAATAACCAATTTGATCTAAATGTAAAGGCAAAATAAGATGAGGACAGAGCTTTCGACGAGGGAGATACTCCTTAGTTTTCAACAAAATTTACAAAAATTAGATATTGTAAGGTTCCAAATAGTATCGGCTTTCGGGTCGAACACCGAATTACTATCAACTGAACTGGTGAATACCCTCGGGGACTAACAGTCCACTAGCAGACGCATCGACCCAATGGTAACAAATTACTAAATAACGAAGTTACTGTGAATTTATTTTCTGCATATGGTCATTTCGACGTCTTATGTCTCTTCAGTGCAGATAAAATCTAATCGTTTGGAAGACCATGAACTCAAAGGTTAAAGTTAAATTGCACAATAAAAAATGTTCATCATGTTAAAATCTACCCACATGGAAATTTTGATGAAAATCCAAGTACCTATATATAAGTTATGGCCCTTTATTGGTAAAATTTTTCGTGATTTTATACTTTTTGTCCTATATTTCAAAAACGCTTTGAGATAGAGGTCAAGTTTAAATTGCAAAAATGTTCAGTATGTCAAGGACTACATTTTATTGAACAAGGTCAAGTTTTCCGACCTCTTCCAAGATAGCCGCCAGTGGGGAACTTGGTTTACCATTTGACCCAATGGAAATTTATAGAAAGAACTTCTTGAGAACTACAATAGAATTTGAACCAAACGTGGCATGAATGATGCTTATGAGGTTCTGACCAAGTGTTTTACTTTGGTGTCGATCCGTCATCCAACATGGCCGCCAGCGGGGATCTTAATTTTAACATTGGACCCGATGGAAAAATGCATACAAAGAACTTGTACTTGAGAACCGCTGAATTGATTTGAACCAAACTTGGCACTAATGATGCTTATGAGGTACTGACCAAGTGTTGCTACTTTGATGCCGATCCGCCAGCGGGGAACTAACTTTTAACATTTGACCCAAAGGGAAAATTCATACAAAGAATTTCTTTTTGAGAACCACTGAATTATTTTTAACCTTACTCGGCATTAATAATGCTTATAAGGCGCTGACTAAGTATTTTTACTTTGGTGCCGATCCGTCATTTTACATGACCGACAGCAATGGACCCTATGCGAAATGCACACATAGATCTTCTAGAGAACTGCTGAATGGATTTTAATCAAACATGATATGAATGATGCTTGTCAGGTGCTGAACTTAATTTAACAAAAGATCTTCTTCTAGATAACTGCTGAATAGATTTTAACCAAACTTTGCATAAATGATGCTTATGACAAGCTGACCAAGTGTTGTTACTTCAGGGCTGATCCATCATCCAACACGGCCGCCAGCTATGAATCTGACCCTAAGGGAAAATGCATACAAAGCTATAGTAGAAACCCACTGAATGGATTCAATTTAAACATTGCATAAATGAAACTTGTGCGATTTTAACCAAGTTTGTTACTTTGTTGCTGAGTGATCCGTCTTCCAACATGGCCACCTGTAGCAAAACTTTGTTTAACATTGGACCCGATGGGTAATGCATAAAAAGATTTTCCCCTCCTAAACTGCTTAAACAATTTCAGTACATTTTCGATATGATAATTCTTTGGTGACCCTCTTCAAAGTTTCATGATGGATAGCTGCCAGCAGGGAACGTAGATTAACATAGTCCCCTTTAGTTTGGAACAGAAAAATCTGCTCTGAAATTACTTGAACAATTTTAATTAAATTTTATAAAAAGTTTCTTAGTTTTATGTAGATACACCACCAAAGATGGACCATCAATTGAGAATTATAGTCCTGCATAGGACCAAGGTGAGCGATACAGGCTCTTGAAAGCCTCTTGTTTTTAAATAAAACGAATTGCATTTTTTTGTTCTTTTCGATTCGACTCAATTTCTTACATTAGAGAAAAAGTTCTACATCAATGCAAATCGTTAAATTATCATCCGAAGAAAGGCTCTGAATAAAGTGAAAGTTGTGTTGAAGTAATAAAAAAAACAAAAACAAACAAACAAAACTCATCTGCATAGTGAGTGCAGACGTTCGTTTGAATAATGGGATACTCATTCTGTACGCTAACAATCCTAAAGAACAGATTCGTTTTAACTGGTCTTAATTTTGTCCGATTCCAGGCACCCCCTCCCCCATAAACACACACATACATACCCGAACAAAAATCTTCCATAATAAATCACAGTGGCTTATTACGATTTTATGTCTCGTTAATGTACAAAATATATTATTAGCGTTTTAATATTTTCTTTTAGTAAATAGTATTGTAATAAAGACATACCCATGATCCTTCACCTATCTGTGTTAAACTAAATGCCTTTGATAAGATACAACATGGTCGCATTTAGCCTTGTACTTTTGTCTTCCGACCGACTTCAATATCATTCTAATTTTAAAAAATTTCCACCACAAATTACTTAATACTAGTGGTAAAACTGACAAAAGACTTCATGATTGATTACACACATGACTTTTGCAGGAAGATTGGCAATTTTTCGCCTAGAACAATTTTATGTTGCACCAGTTCAAGAAATGCTCAAGCCTTTATGAAACAAGAGGGGTCGCCGAATGGCAGCCAAATATACCGCCCGCTCATTGAACCCTGAATCGATATGGTAAGTACAAATTTAAGTCAGTGAGGACACAATACAGGTGTGGACACAATACAAGTGTGGATACAATGATATAATCTTCAAGAAAGAACTTTTCACAAGAGTTCCAATGAAAATACTCTGTCGAAATCAAACAAGTATTAAATTCACCCTTTTTAGCTTATTTGACATTTTACACGAAAATCATAAGCATTAGAGAAATTTCATTACAAAACTTTGAAAACAACTTTTCAAGAGGATTACAATGAAAAAAGTGTGTCTCTCCATTAGTTTGATTTCACAATACACATATCTACGTTTTAAATTATTTCTTTGAAAAAAAATCATCGCAGCAGGAATCCACCAAAGTCAGTCAAATTATCTCCTCTTCCTGGTTTCATACAATAATTACATTCCTTCATGCACATCTCCATAAAGTGTCCTTCCTTTGTCTAAAGTTTCATTAAAATCCTTCAAGTGGTTTAAGACGATTTGCGCTTACGAGGTTACCCATACATAGCGAATCAACAAAAAAGTCAAATTATCTCCCCTTCCTGGTTTCAGACAACAATTATATTTCTTCCTGTACATCTCCATATAGTGTTCTTCCTTTGTGTGAAATTTCATTAAAATCCTTTCGGTTGTTTAATGGGAGTTTAGCTGACGAGGTAATAATTACATTCCTTCAGGAAATGGGGTAAATGTCAAGGAGACAACATCCAATATCCAGGTTAAAACGACCCAAAACAAAGCATCTAGGGGTCACCATACGGTCTCCAACAGAGTGAGAAACCTCACACCATATAGCAAGCCCTAAATGGCCCCAAAAAGGTAAAAAGGTGAATAAATGAATGGAAACAAACCACATCCAATAACCTAGATATCAAGAAACTAAAATTGTATAAGAAGACCAGGACAAGCCAATTACCAACATATTGCTGACTTGGGACAGGCGCAAAAATTGTGGTGGGGTTAAACTCGTTTTCTTGGACCCAAACCCTCCCCCTATGTGTGGTGAATGGCTAAAAATAAATACACAAAAAGACTCACAGTTAAAATCAAACTAGAAAAAAGTCCAACTTTTCAAGACGAGTACCCTTACAATGAAGTACATAAAAACTTCATTATAACCCCCGCAAACAAAGTTTGGGGGGTATAAAGGAATCGACCTATCTGTTTGTCCGTCTGTCTGTCCATCTGTCCACACTTCTCGTAAGAGCAACTCCTCTTAAACCACTTGAAGGATTTTGATGAAACTTTACACAAAGGAATGACACTATATGGAGATGTGCATGAAGGAATATGATTTTTATTATCCGAAACCAGGAAGAGGAGATAATTCGACTTTGACTTTTCGTTTATTCGCAATGTATCGGTCACCTCGTAAGCGCAACTCCTCTTAAACCACTGGAAGGATTTCTATGAAACTTGACACAAAGGAAGGACACTTTATGGAGATCTATTTAGAAGTATTGATGGCGACGTATTGAAATGTTTAAATAAATTTCACTTAAGCTCGATATATATAAGAATGTATTGTTTAAAAACAACGCGAGTTGTAATAAGAATGGACAAAACGCTTGGACAGATTTTGATTTTATAAATTGTTGAGACATCTTTCTAATCTTTTCAATTTTCTATAGACACCACAATAAATTGCTTTTTGTATTCGATATACTGATTGTGGTTAATTGTTTCTTATTTTTCTGAAAAATAGAATTATAAAATCTTTATCTTTGAAAGTTAATAAACTATAAGTGTGCTTTTGCCTAAGAAATGTATAATACCATCAAACAAATTTTATATGAAAACAGTATAGTCCTCTTTAAAAAATATATATACAAAAACCAGGACAATGTGGTAAATTGCGGTTCATAATTCGCCAACTGAATATTACATAACATAATGTCGACAACTAGCCATAGTTGTTATTTCCAGTAGTTGAGTAGAAGAAGAGTTATGAAAAAAAAACAAGTGTTAGGAAAAACGTCTATTACATTGATTGATGTTTTACGCCAACTTCAGCAATATTTCAGCTATATCGTGGCGAGAACTGTTAAGTATATTGAACGATTATAATAAATAAATAAAAATATCAATATAAAAATATATAGCTTTCTACAAGTAAAATATATGTGTAAAATATTAAAACATAACAAAAGAAGTGTTAGTTTAACTGTTACAATATTAGAAAATTTAAGATACATCCGTTTAAATTTTTGTAAATAAATTGATCGCTTTTAAAAATTGAACGATTTTGTCGCCAGCGACTTTTGTAAATAGGTCTTTAAGACAATCAGCAGAATAAAAATCACGCCTGATATCGGCAACATCTACACGTGTTCAATCAAAACATGTTGATTTGTATAAGGACAATTGCATGGAATACATTCAGGTCGATCATCACTGTTTAATATGAAACTATGTTGACAGATAAAACTATGTGTTGTTCTAGTGTGTCCAATACGACATCGGGTCAACACTACCTGCTCCGTACGGTTTTTGCCACAGGAACCGACTTGTTTACCGACGTCTGACTGTATTCCATGCAGTTTGTTATTTATTTGCAGATCCCATTTGGCCTGCCATAACTTTAATATTTATTTAACAATTAAAGGCTTCATGTCAGTGTACGGTACTGGACAATTCGTCATCTCGTCTTCTAGTGCATCCTTGGCTTGCTGGTCAGCAACTGTGTTTCCATAGATCCCACATGACTAGGGATCCAAACATAAATGACTTCTTTGCCTAATGTTACAATTGACTTGTAGAATTCAGCTATTTTCAAAATAATTGGGCGTTTTGTTTTTCGACCTTCAATTACCAATAGGCATGAAAGTGAATCGGAACAGATCATGAACTTAATTGATAGCGATAAAGCTACAAATTTAAGTGCTGAGTAAATAGCATTAGCTTCAGCAGTAAAAATGGAACTAGAGGATTGTAGTCGGAGAGTTGCCGTACGATCTCCAAAAACGGCTGCAGAAGCCACTCTGTCTCCATCCTTAGAGCCATCTGTGTAAATTTGCAAGTATTCAGGGTGTTCAGATTTGATTCTTGCAAAGTCCTGCTGGATTACCAGAGGATTGGTGTCAATCTTCTTATATTAGCGTAGTTCAAAATTAAACGCCGGTTTTGGGTTCAGCCATGGAGGTTTTCCACAGGGGCTACTTTGTCCATATTTATATTAGCAGATTCCAAGTGTGGTTTGATACGAAGACCAAAATGTTTTATAACGTTTGGACGTTTTTCATAGTCAGCTTAGTGAAGAGATTTTTAAAACACAGTTGTTAGCAGGATTGGAAGGATACGCTTTAAGCTTTGTTGCATACTGTAAACCAAGTTTAACGCGTCGGTCTTCCAATTGAAGGAAGATTCATTAGCTGCAACATACAGACTCTCCACGGGAGAAGTTCTGAACGCACCTAATGAAAGACGAAAACCTTGGTGGTGAACGGTATCTAATAATTTAATGTATGATTTACGGGCCGAACCGTAAATAAAGCATCCATACTCTAATTTTGATCGAATCAACGATCGATTTAAATTTAATAAAACAGTGCTATCCTCATCCCAGTCAGTACTCGACACAATTTTTAAAGTATCTAATGCCTTGAGGCATTTATTTTTTAGCATTTTGATATGGAGGAGAAAGTAAAACTTACTGTCAAAGAATAAACCAAGGGACTTGGCCTCTTTTACAATAGTTACAGGAGGGTTATTGTACAGTTAAAGCTCTGGGTCTGGGTGCATTTTCCGCTTACAACAGAAATGTATCCCGACTGTTTTCGAGCTTGAAAATTTAAAACCATTTTCAACTGCCCATTTTTCGATTCTGTTTAGACATAATTGCAATTGCCATTCTATGTTGTTCATGTTTTTACCAAGACAGCAAATCAGGAAATCGTCCACATATAATAATCCGTCAATGCTATCTTTTAAGACCTGAGCCAAGCTATTTATTTTCATACCAAATAATGTAACAGAGGAGATGATTATTTGCGGAACACCCATCTCTTGTTCAAACGAGTCAGAAAATGTAGAGTTGACTCTAACATTGAATTCACGATTCTTGAGAACATTCTCAACAAAATTTGGTAAACTACCTCTCAACCCCAAATATATCAAAAAGTTTTTTTTAAATGCCATATTTCCATGTTGTGTCATGTGCTTTTTCAATATCGAAATTTTCAAAATGAATTTCTGATAAATGTTTCGAATAGAACTAGATGGTCTATTGTTGTACGACTTTGTTGAAATCCATTTTGGATGTTCGACAGTAGACCGTTCGATTGGAGATA
The DNA here is from genome assembly GCA_002080025.1 of Modiolus philippinarum. NCBI lineage: Eukaryota > Metazoa > Mollusca > Bivalvia > Mytilida > Modiolidae > Modiolus > Modiolus philippinarum. The sequence continues at coordinate 14,176 of MJUU01070346.1, forward strand.
CCAAACAAGACGATTGTTTATCATACGTTCCATTTTCTTACAGACACAACTTGTTAATGCTAGTGGTCTGTAATTAGATGGTTCGAAATGATTTCTACCCGGTTTTGGAGTAGGTACTATACTGGCTTGTTTCCTCATATGTGGTAGTTCCTCATTTTCCCGATTTATATTAAAAAGGTTTAACAGAATTTCAAGAGTTGTTATAGGAAGATGTTTGAGGGGTTGATAATGGATATCGTCAGGGCCACATGCCATTTCATGTGCCTTATCCAAGGATTGTTTCATTTCATCCATCGAAAACAGTCTGCTGTATTCCTCTGTATTTTTAGATTTAAAGTTAAGTTTGTTTTGTTCTTTTATTCTCTTGAATTTTGGTCCTAGATTTTTAGAAGAAGAATCTCTCTCAGAAGTGTCTCCAATTTTATTGGCAATATCTTTTTCAGATATTAAAATATCTTGTCCGTTTTTGATGTGATGGACATTAGCTTTTCTATTTTTACCCTTGATTTTTTGTACCATATTCCATACTTAGCTCATAGGGGTATGGCAATTTAATTTTGAAACAAAGTTACGCCAAGAAGTGCGCCTTATTTGTTTCAAGGTTCTTCGAGCATTTGCACGAAAAAACACGAAAAATTGCAAAGATTGTCCGTCGTTGGATGTTTATTGAAAAGTTGCTCTGCCTTTTTACGATTTTTCAGAGTATCATCATAGTCATCGTCAAACCAAGGTTTCCCAGACCGTTTTGGGTTTGCCGAAGTTTTCGGTATAGATTTTTCTGCAATGGAAAGTATTTTTTTTAATGAGAAGCCTCAAGGGATCAAGAACATCTTCAATCAATTCGGATTTCAATTCTTCTCTATATAAATTTTGATAGAGTGACCAATCAGCTTTATCAAATTTAAAGCGCTGTGGCTTTTCTCCAGTAGTAGAATAGAGATGTTGAAGAATGATGGGAAAGTGATCACTACTACATAAGTCATTGTGTACTTTCCAGGAGAAGTCCAACGTCTATAGCTGAGTAAGCCCTATTTCCAGGATGTAAATAAGTGTTTCAACCGTCATTAAAGATACATAAACCTTCCTGCGACATTATGTCTTCATTCTTTTTACCTCTGTCATTCAAAGCAGAACTGCCCCACAATGAATTGTGTACGTCTATTACAAATGTGAAGAATAAGAAAGGGGTCTAAAATCAAAAAATATTTCGTAATATCAATGTGTTATATGTATATCCTCTTAAAGAGATAGATAAATGTTGGTAATAACAGGGATCAGATATCACTGGAAATACTTGCTTATTGCGAGTAAAAATGGATATAAAGCTTATTAACAGGGAAAACTCCTGTCTTTGATCAGGAAGTGCAAAGCGTTTTGATTACTCCGACCCAAATTAAAAGGAGGAAAATAACAGACGTTCTGAACGTATTACATTCTGTCATGAATGACCTTCTTTGGTATTAACATTGATTTTTTATAACGTCTTTGCATCTTAACTTAACAAATTCTAAAATTCTAAAATCAGTATTGTTTGGGCACGGGTTGTGTATTCTGGTATATGCATGAAATCGTTATTCTAAACATCTCACGGGAAGGGATCTTGGTGGAAGCCGTATACTGAGCGTACATAATTTTATTTGTCAGTTGGTAATGGGTCTGGAGCTGGCATGTCAGTTAACTGCTAGTAGTCTTTTTTGGTTTCATGTTTATGTTCGTATATTAAGTTCTTTCGTCACTTACAGTGTAACGGGTGCTGTTAACAGAACAGGACATGCTTACCCTTCCGGAGCACCTGATGTCACTCTCAGTTTCACTGGAGTTCACACTGTGAGTGCCTTTGTTTTGAATGTTGTAATTTTTGTTTCTGTGCTTTGAATCTGTCTAACGTCATTGTTTTTTGTGTCTAACGTCATTGTTTTTCTGTGTTCTCGTTTTGGCTGTGTCTTTGGACTTCAATTTTTGTAAATTTCACTCCTTTGTTCCTTCGGTATTCTACTGCCGTTGTTTCTTTCAGTTTCATTTTTCAAAATTGACTCAGTCCTGTTGGTAACTGAATTTTACTGTTGTTACCATTGTTTTTTTTTATTTATGACATTGGCTAGGGGGAATGTTTGGGTCCAATAAAACTAGTTTAACCCTGCCGCAGCAGGTTTGCGCCTGTCCTAAGTCAGGAAATTTATTAAGCCTTTGTGTGTCTTGTCTGTTTTCTACTTAGGTTACTCTATGTCTATAGGAGATTAGGATGGTGTTTATTTCGCTGAACTCTTTATTTAGGGACCGACTCCGACCTGTCGTTGGGTGTGGGTTTTCCCCACCGTTCATTGAAGATCTTGTGTGGGTTTTGAGTTGTTATGACTCCCCTTTGGGTCGTTATTTCTTTGACATATTCTCCGTTAACAATGAAGGGATATGGAGTAAATGCAAATGAGACAAAATCTCTACAAATACATGGTAAAACACAGCAATGGAACAACGCTTTTATTGTTGTTCTTCATCTTGAAGTCACCATGAGGCCTTCAACATATTCTCCGTGTCCATTCTTTTTTTCTATGACCTTAAGATTCTAAACCTGATCGTTATATTTCACCAAATTTGGGTTTTGTTTTGTATCTCTCTGTATCTGTATAAGTACATTGCAGGACCAATAATGACAACGGAATAAAGGAGCAGTCGAGTTAAACTCACGACGGGAGAGCAGCATTGAAGCTATTAACTGTTCGCGCAGTAAATACACTATCGGGTAATTTGTTCCAGTCAATTGTAGTTCGGACAAAAAAGAATTTTAATATTGTCCTGTCTTGCCTAGTGTCACTTTATAGCACTTTTGAGTTTTATGTTCAAATTTCTCTATGATGTTACTGGCTATGAAGTCACTTTCTTCTTTAGCTTTGATGTTTCGTTTAGGTCTTTCTCTTATTCGCACGGAGTCAGTTGGAATAGCTGGTACTAACCCCTAAGCCACCTTGTAAAAAGAATGTCAGACGGCTCAGGCGTCTTCGGTCTTGAAGGCTTGGAAACTCTTATCAACCTAGTGATGCTGCCTTCATCTCTAATGGTATAGTCACCACTGATAAATCGCACTGCTTGTCGTTGGACACATTCTAAAGAGTTAATATCCTTTACATGGTAAGAATCCCAGACTATTGATGCGTATTCTAGGAGCGATCGAACTAATGAGAAGTATGCTTGTGTCTCAAATTACGACGGAGGAAGCCAAGAGTGGAAATAGCTTTCTTCACTGTTTTAGTAATGTGGTTGTTCTATTTAAGACCAAACGATATGATGGCTCCTAAGTACGGGTTTTGTTGTACTTATTGAAGTATGTGACTTTTCAGTTCATCGAAATTCGATGATTTCTTTACCCACTTGTAAATGTAAACAATAAAAACAGAAAGAAAAACAACAATAACGATTGTAAAAGTGTGACTGTCTCATTGAAGACGGTCAAGATATGGGAAAAAAAGTTCCAGATTCCCATCTCGTTTGAAATGCCAGTCGAAGTTGTCAGCAAAATGTGGTATAACGTTTGATACAGATTCAGATTTATTTTTGAAAGTTGAAAAAATCCACTTGCTTTGTTAGCAAGTGGAGAAAAAACTAGAGGTACTGTGGTCTAGCGGCCCACACATACCCCCCGCACTAACTGCTTTTCAGACTTCCAAACATAAACTGTCCTTGACGGACTATTGATACCCCCCGCACATGCTTGAGATGTCTATACTTTAGTAAGTGAAAGCTGCAAGAGGAGTTCAATACCTAAAATGGATACACTTTCAAAAGACACAGTGAACAGATTATTTGTACAACTAAATGCTTCCATTGGATTTTTGTTTTCTCCCACTTTAGTCCTGAGAGAAACAGAAAGACCGACTGAAACTAATATCTTTGAAATCCAGAATAAATTACAAAATTAAACCAAATTAAATGAATAGCTAAATATATACCTTTGTGAAAGAATATTTTTGGAAAATTATATCAAGAAATAAACATAGTGAATTGACTAATCAGAACACTTTAAATATTACTGCTGATTACATGAATGAAAAATGTAAGGAGAATCAGCCCTTTACAAAGATATGCCCTTAGCTGATTTCAGCTTT
>MJUU01070346.1:18927-39095 GCA_002080025.1 Modiolus philippinarum
AACTATCTGCAAAATCTGGAAAAAATTGCAGAATGCAACCAAAATAGGAGGTGCACATGTTCAATGTATATAGAAACACCCTGCAAAGTCTCAGACTTGTAGGGTAAAAGCTGTAAGAGGAGTTGATTACACAAAATCAGTACCCTTTGAGCGGACGGACAGACGGACAGACGGACAGACAGACGGACAGACAGACGGACGGACGGACAGGCTGAAACCTATATACCCCCCCAAACTTCGTTTGCGGGGGGTATAAAAACTTTTATCCCTTAATTATTTAAAGCATGATTATATAACACATCTCAAACAACTAAACTTAAATTATTAGAAAGCTGTCTCGGGAAAAATGTTTTATGTTATTCTTCTTTGTTGTATTTTTCTTTGTGTCACAAATTTTAATATTATGTTCCGTGGCTTCATCCAGGCAAACGCCATAAGTGCGTGAGGACCAAACTTAATGAATAATTTGTAGTTCATAGTTTTTCAAAATGAGTTATTCCTTCTATAGACTGGCAATAACGCCACATCAAGTTATTTTGTAGTTTCTCATTCAACATTTACAAAACAAAAAAGCCGATGTGAGGTTTATATTTTTAGCCAAGTTGCGACGAAGTCGAACTCGGCATATAATTTGATGAATGGTGTCTGGGCGGTCGGGCGTCAACTTTTTGTTTCCGCATGGTATCTTAAGAAACACATGTCACATCGAAATGAAACATTGCATAGAAATGACTAATGGTCAGAGGAGGAACCCTTACGATTTTGAGGTCTGTACGGCAAAGGTCAAAATCACAACTTCTAAAAATATAACAAAACATTACAATCAGGAATAAAGCTTAAATTCACATGTTCGGTATTATCTGCATAACAAAAATAGCTAAAACAGTTTTACAACAGTACTCTTTATATTGCTAGAACATGTTTAATTCTGTTATTAGTTCAAATTATGTACATCAACACAACTTTTTTTGGTGTCATTAACTTAAAAATTAGATTTATTGAAAACTCAAAAGTAAAAAAAGGGAGGTTATAAATTTAATGTAAAAAAAAATCAATATTTTTAAAAGTCTTCTGCAATATCCAGTCTAAATAAAATCTTAGATGAAAATATACTTTTGTGTATTCTGATTTTTGATAAATTTCTGAAACTTGATTTCAGCAACATGAATTGCCTAGATTATAAGGGGATCCCCTGCTCAAATTTATTTTGAATGGTGGTCTGAAATTGGTTGTAATGGATAGTTGGGCTTTCAGCTACCATGAAAACCAATCCAGAACACTGAATCTTTGAAAAAAAGTATTCTTCTACAAATTTTTCTTCACAAGTTCAGAAATATGTATAAGCTAGATCATAATGGGAACCCCTGCCAATTTGTCTTTATTAAAAGGGGTTTTGGAATATTTTGATTTCAGCAATATGTGTTACCTTTATAATAAGGGGAATGGTGGTCTGAAATGGGTTGTAATGGCTAGTGGAGCTTTCAATTGCCATGGAAACCAAACCAGAACACTTAATCGTTGCAAAAAAGTATTCTGCTACAAATTTTTCTTCACAATTTCAGAAATATGTATAAACTAGATCATAAGTGGAACTCCTGCTAATTTTTTGTGAAAGGGGACTCCAAATGTTTTGATTTCGGCAATATGCATAACCTTCATTATAAGGGGAACCCCTGCCCCATTTTTTTTTAATGGTGGTCTTAAATTGGTTGTAGGGGATATTGGAGCTTTCAGTTGCCGATCGAGAGAACTGATTTTTTGAGAAAAAAATCTTATGCTTAATATTTTTCTTCACAATTTCAGATATAAGTATAAACTAGATTATAAGGGCAACAACTGCCAATTTTTTTTGAAAGAGGGACATAGAATGTTTTGAATTCAGCAATATGTATTACCTGGATTATAAGGGGAACCACTGCCGACGTTTTTTAATGGTTGTCTGAAATGAGTTATAATGGATAGCCAAGCTTTTGGTTGTCATGGAAACCAAACGATAGGACTTAAATGTTTAGAAAGAAAGGTATTCTGCTACATACTTTTCGGATTTTAGAAATATTTAAAAACGAGATTAAAGGGGGAACCCCTGCCCAAAGTTTTTTTGGAAAGGGACTTAGAATGTTTTGACTTCATGCATCTATCAGCAATATGTATCACCTAGATTATCATCCCTGCCAAATTTTCAGCCAAGTTGCAACAAAGTCAAACATCCTGCGAAAGCTCCATTATAAGTCTGATTGAAATAAAAAAATTCATATGCTTATGTACAACTATTTGCATATCTGATGATGTACTTATGAAAATAACAAATATTCGCAACTCGGCTTTCGCAGGTTTTCTCATTTTTCATTTTTCTTCGAGTATAAAATTTAATTAAATAATTTATAGCTCCTTGTACAGGATCTAACACATTTAAAGCTTACAATTATTTTATTCTATTGCATGAGGACTCTTTTCGTACCTTGATTTAATGCATCAAGTGAAAATATTCAACATCATTTATTGTAAATATAAGCTTTCTAAAACAGTTTAAATAGTTTAAGTTCAATTCAAGAGTTTTTTTCTATTGCATGAAATCTTTTTCATGACAAAAATATATATAATACCAATATGCAACATCGTCTGTGAATAAACATGTAAGCAACTAAGTGAAACAAGAATAATTGTTACAAGTTTTTCCATCCTGTTTACATATTTCGAAGAGTTGATAGAACATGCCGTCATCGATGTTACCAGCCTCAGTTTCTATATGTGACACCTTCAATTCTTATCAGAATGACAGTAGTAACAAGTCTTATAAAAAAATGTAAGTAAAATTTTAAAATGTTAAATTTTGCCAACATACACAAACTGCAAGTCATAAAGTGTCATGGTAGTTCAAGTTAAAAACCACATGTTTACCGATTTTCAAATAGGCTGTTCAATAGAACTGTTCCTCTTTGACTCCTTAAAAGAGATTTAGAGAAGAGAATCGAACCCTTGATTATCACATTCTTCACTTATAACTACCATTTTCTAATTTAAGCATATTGATAGAAGGATGAGAATTGCATACCATGAGCAACACTTGGTTTTGTGACTTAAGATGCTCTTAACTTTTCAGACTTAAGATTACCATACACCTTATGAAATGACTTTTTTGGTTCAGGGTCTAGAGGAAAATGCAGATTTCCAAACCCATGTTTGAGACAGTCTGAGTGTATTTCAAATTTTGCATGTTGTCTTGCAACAATTCTTAATGCCAAAGACAAGGTGTCTGCATAAACAATGAGTTTCCAAAAACTTGATCACCAAAGTCGTATTTTTTTTCTGACAAGTCTTTTGGGTCAATATTCAAAATAATCCAAAGTTGCTGGAGTATAGACTTTATAGCTCGCCGGGACGAATGTCCGGAGAGCTATTGTCATACCCCCGGCGTCGGCGTCGTTGGCGTCGTCGGCGTCGGCGTCAGCAAAACTTTAACCTGGCTTGTGGAATGGAGACCTGAAGAGCAAGGATGTTGATATTTGGTATGTGACTTCCTTGTGATGAGAGCTTTCTTCTGGTACTATACTTGTAGACATTTTGACCTTGACCTTGCTCCTAGGGCAATTTTTAAAAAAACTTTAACCTTGCCTCTAGAAGGTAGGCTTTTAGTGGTAGGGTGTTCATATTTGGTATGTAACTTCCTTATGATGAGAGCTTTCTTCTGGTACCATACTTTTAGACATTTTGACCTTGACCTTGCCCTGAGGGCAATTTCTAAAAAACTTAAACCTTGCCTCTAGAAGGTAGGCTTTTAGCGGTAGTGTATTTATATTTGGTATTTAACTTCCTTATGATGAGTACTTTTTAGTGGTACCATTTTTGTAGACATTTTGACCTTGACCTTGCCCTGAGGGCAATTTTTTAAAAACTTTAACCTTGCCTCTAGAAGGTAGGCTTTTAGTGGTAGGGTGTTCATATTTGGTATGTTACTTCCTTATGATGAGAGCTTTCTTGTAGACATTTTGACCTTGACCTTGCCCTGAGGGCAATTTGTAAAAAACTTTAACCTTGCCTCTAGAAGGTAGGCCTTTAGTGGTAGGGTGGTTATCTTTTGTATGTAACTTCCTTATGGTGAGTGCTTTCTTGTGGTACCATATTTGTAGACTTTTAGACCTCGACCTTGCCCTGAGGGCAATTTTTTAAAAACTGTAACTTTGCTTCTAGAATTAAGTTGTTTAGTGGTAGGGGTTTCATATTTAGTATGAGACTTTCTTTTGATGAGAGCTTTCTAAAGGTACCATATTTGTATTTGACCTTGACCTTGCCCTGAGGACAATTTTTCAAAAACTTGAACTTTGCTTCTAGAATTTAGTGATAGGGTGTTTATGTTTGATATGTGACATTCTTGTGAAGAAAGCTTTTTGTTACTTTCGAATTTATTGTGCATTGAGGTTACTGGAATCCCCGGCGAGCTATGTTGTCTTCTGACAACTCTTGTTACCTTTCTATCTTAATCTTTGTGCAACAGATGACGATATTTTAACTGACTCATTTGAATTCAAATGTGGGGGATTTTTCTGCAAACCAAAGCAATCATTTCACGTTTGATGAGATTTTCACAGTGATCGGCCTTCTCCCGCAATAACCAAACTGACTTATACCCAATAATGAGAACAGCCATTAACTTATTTTGTGTGAGTAGGTTGGGGCGGTTTCACATTCAATATCTAAATCTAATAAATACTAGAGGATGACATGCCCCCGCGCAAGGATGAATCAAATTGGGAATTGTTAGTAATATTTGTGTCTGTAAGACACATATGATGCCCCCGCTAAACACATGTTATTCTAGGTTGCACAGATTAACTATGTATCCGCTGTATTGCTAAATCACCAAAAAATTAAAAGTTGAACAATGTACGTTTTTGAAAAAAAATGAACCGAAATCAAAATATATACCACATGCACATCTTCAATATAGGTACAAATGAACTGCAAAATAAAATCGTCCTAGCATTAAAACTATAGGAGGAGTTGTGCGGATAATCTGTGTACCCTCTATTAATAATTCACCCAATAAATGACTAAGTTCAACATTGTGTTTTTTTTCCAAAAATGCATCAAAATCAAAATCCTTCCCACATGCACATCTTCAATATAAGTACAAATGTTCTGCAAAATAAAACTTCCTAGCATAAAAAATGTAGGAGGAGTTGCGTGGACAAACTATGTACCCCTATTACTAAATCATCAAAAATGACGAAGTTCAACAATGTATAATTTTGACAAAAATTAACCAAAATCAAAATCCTTACCACATGCACATCTTCAATATAGGTACAAAAGATCTGCAAAATAAAAACTTCCTAGCATCAAAACTGTAGGATGAGTTGCGCGGACAAACTATGTACCCTATATCACAAAATCACTAAAAATGAAAAAGTTCAACAATGTATATTTTTGACAAAAATCAACCAAAATCAAAAGCCTTACCATATACATATCTTCAGTATAGGTACAAATGATCTGCAAAATAAAAACTTCCTAGCATTAAAACTGTAGGAGGAGTTGCGCGGACAAACTATGTACCCTCTACGAAAAATCACCAAAAATGACTAAGTTGAACAATGTATATTTTTGACAAAAATGCACCAAAATCAAAATCCTTATCACATAAACATTTTAAGTATATTTACAAATGATCTGCAAAATAAAAACTTTCTAGCATAAAAACTGTAGGAAGAGTTGCGCGGACAAACCATGTACCCCCCTCGGAAGACGGACGGACGGACGGACAAGGGTAAAACAATATGTCCCCCGACTTATCGTCGCGGGGGCATAAAAAACCCTATCAATGGAAACTGGGGTCGGGACCAAAATCAATATTTATAGATAAAATTTGTTTCACATCATTGCTCGTAAGTTTTAGTTCTTAGAAAGCTCAGTTGCACGGCGCCATTGGGAAGATGACTTTGCCAGATTCATCGCCTGAGAAGAAATTAGAGAATTAGGGGACCAGGAATCAATGCACTTTTTATATATTATTTGTTTAGTCCAGATTATACAAAAAAATATCTATGAAAAAAGATAACAATTTAATATCATTTATCAATTTGATGTAAATATTTTATGCCCCGCATCAATAAAATTAAAAGGTATATTTCTTTTACTCATGTCCGTCGGTCGGTCCTTCCGTCCCATCTCTGATTACAAAAACAGGAAAACAGCAAACACCTACAATGGCCAGGAACTACAATCACATGCCACAATTTACAAGCAAACTGCACCAGAAAAACAATAATGCAAACAAGAGACAAACATAAATAACGATAGGACCTCGGGATAGCCGGACTGATTTACTGTTTTCCATGATAACTGCTCTAACAATATCAAAGCTACATTTATTTTACCTTGCAGAGTGATTAGGAATGGAATGAAGATGTGCTTATTGTCAGGGTTCAGACTTGGGGTTAGTATGACTTTGCCTTTTGAATAAAATATGTGTTCTTTCAAGTTAGACTCTAGAAATCTCCTCCCTAAATATTTAAGCTATACTCATTTCACACCGTACAGTGATTTGGCTTGTATTCATATTCTCACAGTTAAATTTTTTACTTTTAACAGTGATTTGGTATTGAATAAAGATGTTTAAACTCGCAGCTGAATGTTTTGTAGATAGTTCAGATTTTTCATCTGCAAAGAATCTTTGATATTATTAATGTCTGGGAATGAAAAGAACACATTAAGGTTCTTGTTAAAAATGCTTAAATAGTCCTTAAAATCTTGACATTCTCATGTGACCTACTTTTTAAATATAATTCATGAAATGGGTATTCCTGCATAACGTTTCTTTTTTTTCCTGATCATTGGGCCAGTTTGGAAATTAGTGTTTCACAAAACACATCTTGTTTCGTTTTAAATATGACTATTAACCCTAGATCAGGAACTTTGATGTTCAGTTCCATTTTTCTGATAGATATTAGTTCGCTACCGGAAATAGCTTGAGTAGCTTGAATATTTCTTAACTGTAGATAGCTTGAATCGTCTCAAAGTTTGTAGTCTAACCGCCTGTCTGTCCGTTCATCAGTTACACACTTTTGCTAAGTACTTTTTTTTGCACATATTTATTTTACCAGTCTGAAATCTTTAGTTCAAGTTTAGTTTTGGACCAGATTGTTCACTGAGTTATTTAACATGAACATAGAATTTTTTTCCATGAAACATAAGTTTTCTGGACTTTTAATTTAAACCATTGCAGGTATTGATCTAATGTTAAGTACATTTGTCAACCATGCCTTTTTTCGGCAGATTTATGAGCCTTCCACTTACACAATTTTCTGATTATTTTTTACACTATTGCAGATGCTTTTCATATCATTTATAAATAAGTCTATCAAGTCTTTTGCAGATCTGTGGATTCCGACCCAAAGGAAATTGTTTGCATTCTGCTTTTCAACCCCTTTTCTGTGGAAAAACGTTTGAGTTAGTGATAAACACAACCAGTGGCAACTGTATATTGCTAAGAATAGTTTCAGACTTCTGGTTTTGTAAAGGAAATTTAAAAAAATGTCATATTTTGTAGAGGTTTTGAATTAAGTATTGGAAGTTAGCTTAACTAATATTTTATTTGCCGCGTAATAGATCCGTTTTTTTATCTGCTAAAGCAACAAAATCCATGAAATGTGACATTATAACGACTTAACGTACGATTGATGGTAAAATAAAGATTGTCTGTCAGTTGCTTCGATCCATATTACATGTATTGTGAAATAATCAAACAGAAATTTGTTCAATTAAACTGTTTGATAGGTGATTTACAGGAAAAAACAAATACATTGTAAGAAAACAATTGTTTACTGCAGAAACATTTAAACATCTACCTTTCTGTTTGAACAGTTTTGTCTCAATCTTTTACACCAACATGTTCTTACTTAAATTTTGTTGAAGGTTTTTGTTACAGTTGCTTTTGGCAAGGGAATAATTATTTCAGATTTTAATTAAAAGTTACACTATGGCTGCCCACCATATTTAGAAGATAGTGCACAAGAACATTGAAGGACCTGAAGAGATTGCAGTCAAAGTGGTTCTTGAATTTACCACTCCCTAGTTGACATTACCAAGGACAGATCATCAAATTGCCGTAGTTATTTAGTAAATTTCAAGTTAGATGTTAGACAACCTGCAACTGTACCGAGTTCAAAATGTAGATTTTGCATGCAGTGTATGTGCATGCGACTGTGAACGTAGACGTTGCATTTCACATAAATCCTTAAATGATCCTTATGATGTCTCTTTCTCTTGTTAATTGTGATGAACTTGCCTTCATTATCAGTAATTTTTGTCATATGAAAACTGAATAGATAACTTTCATATGGTGAATTAATAAAGAAGGAATGAATAATGAAAATTACTCTAATGTAAAAATATAGACGGTATTGTAGAAATTTCATCAATGTTTAGGAGGATATCATTTCATTGCGCCTTGTAATTTTACCTTGAGCATCTGATGTTTGGAGTTGATAGAAGTATAAAACTAGAGGATGACATGCCCCGCGCAAGGTTGAATCAAATCGGGATTTGTAGTAATATTTGTGTCTGTAAGACACATATGATGCCCCTGCTAAACACATGTTATTCTAGGTTGTACAGATTAACTATGTACCCTTTATTACTAAATCACCGAAAAATTAAAAGTTGAACAATGTATACTTTTGAAAAAAATGAACCGAAATAAAATACATATCACATGTACCTCTTCAATATAGGTACAAATGAACTGCAAAATAAAAGCTTCCTAGCATCAAAACTCTAGGAGGAGTTGTGCGGACAATCTGTGTACTCTCTATTAATAATTCACCCAATAAATGACTAAGTTCAACAATGTGTATTTTTTTCCAAAAATGCATCAAAATCAAAATCCTTCCCACATGCACATATTCAATATAAGTACAAATTATCTGCAAAATAAAACTTCCTAGCATAAAAACTGTAGGAGGAGTTGCGTGGACAAACTATGTTCCCTCTATCACAAAATCACTAAAAAATGACTAAGTAATTGCAGATTTAATACATCATTGTTTCTGCACAAAAAATGGAGAACGCAGATACACCTATTTAGTTATAGGGAAAGACAAGACATATTTTGTTAAGAACCACACCGATTCAAATAAGAAGTACACCGAGACTGACGTAATCAAAATGTTAGAATTTTTGATCGACAATATTTTTGTCGAATTTGGAGGTCGTGTTTTCCAACAGACAATAGGAATTCCTATGGGAACAAACTGTGCGCCGCTTTTAGCTGACCTTTTCCTTTACTCGTACGAGGCCAAGTTTTTACAAGGGCTTATTCAAAGAAAACAAAAACATTTAGCCCAGTCCTTTAATTTCAGCTTCCCCTACATAGACGATGTGCTTTCTCTTAATAATCCTAAATTTAAGGATTATTTACATCAGATCTATCCAAATGAGCTTGAAATTAAAGAAACAACTGAAACACCTACTTCAGCTTCGTACCTAGATCTTTTATTGTATATTGACGAAGATGGACGTTTGAAATCTAAGCTATATGACAAGCGTGATGATTTTAATTTCCCCATTGTGAACTTTCCCTTTCTTAGCAGCAATATACCTACCTCCTCAGCCTATGGAGTGTACATTTCACAGTTGATTCGTTACTGTCGAGCTTGTAGTTTGTACAGTGATTTATTGAAAAGAGCAAAAACACTGTCCCAAAAGCTGCTTGGTCAGGAATTTGTTCAACCTTTGTTTATTTCATCCCTCAAGAAATTCTATGGCCGTCACCATAGCATCATTGAAAGATATGACGTGTCAGTATCCCAAATGAAAGTGGACATTTTCAGCTAGATTCACGTCTTCCCGGATTTGACTACCGACTTTGACATTTTCCCGGATTGAATTACCCACAGTGTGACGGGTGCTGTTAACAGAGCAGGACATGCTTACCGGAGCACCTGATGTCACTCTCAGTTTCACTGGAGTTCACACTGTGAGTGCCTTTGTTCTGAATGTTGTGGTTTCTGGTTCTGTGCTTTGTGTCTGTCTGGCGTCATTGTTTTTGTGTCTAACGTCAATGTTTTCTGTGTTCTCGTTTTTGCCCTGTCTTTGGACTTCGATTTTTGTGAATTTCACCCCTTTGTTCCTTCGGTATTCTACTGCCGTTGTTTCAAAATGTATATTTTTGACAATAATTAACCCAAATGAAAATCCTTACCACATGCATATTTTCAATATAGGTACAAATGATCTGCAAAATAAAAACTTCCCAGCATAAAAACTGTAGGAGGAGTCGCGCCGACAAACCATGTACCCTCTCGGACGGACGGAAGACGGACGGATAGACTGACGGACGTAAATGGGTAAAACAATATGCCCCCGACTTATCGTCGCAGGGGCATAAAAAATATGTCATGAATTTCATGCATGTATTCTTTCTTTTTACAAATTCTACTTAAAAATCAGATTCAGTTATTTTTATACTTAGCATACAGGATAAGCAAGATTAATTAGGGCCCCGCAACATAGTGTCCGGGCTTTAACTTTTTTGTCTTTTGAGATGAGCTTTTGATATTTTGCAAATAGATAGATCACTTCTAGAAAATGTGTCATGAACCTTGGTTGGCGGCCTTTGACCTTGACCTTTGTCTTCAAGGTCAGATTATTGCTTTTTATTACGGCGAGTCGCATCCAGGATATAACTTTTTCGTCTTTTGAGATAGGCTTTTGATATTTTGCACGTAAATAGATCACTTCAAGATGATGTGTCATGAACCTTGATTTATAACATTTGACCTTACGTTTGTCTTCAAAGTCAGATTACTACTTTTCTAATGACAATTCGTGTCCGGGCTATAACTTTTGCGCCTTTGGAGATATATATTTGATATTTAGCATGTAGATAAATCACTATGAACCATGATTTGTGACCTTTGTCCTTTAAGGTCAGATTATTGCTTTTCCAATGACAAGTCGAATCTGGGCTGTAACTTTTTTGCCTTTGAGATAGGCTTTTAGTATTTGAATGATTGATTGATTAATCTGTTCAAGTCAATTACTTAAATACCAATGTTTGTGACCTTTGACCATTGATTTTTTTGTTATCTTTTTCTTGCTTTTCTTGAGCTTTTCTCCTCAATGGTAAATGATACGAACTTGAAAATTGTCACAAGCTTTGCAATGTGATTCCATATTATTAGATATATTTTCAGACATGTGTTTACTACATTCTGTTTATTTCTTGATGATTATAAGATTAGGTCCACATTTATACTGTGTCCACACACACTGAAATGTGCACTTATTAGAGCGGGGCCCACAGAGATGGCTGCCATCTCATTGGTGTTTAGTTCAAGTTGGAGGTTTTATGTATCTGCTATTTGATAACAGACAAAGGATCTGCTCCGGTTTATGCCTTCATTTCTCGATACGATAAAAAAGAAGATATTTTGGACAGTATTTACCAGTAGGCTTAGTTATCACAAAATGAAAATCATTTGTTGACTGCACCAATCATTTCTTTTACAAACTTTATCACACACTCAATGCAAAAGAGTCAGCATTGCCAGCATATATTTGGTATGGTTCACGTGCAGTTTCTTAATACAAAGTAACAAAACGCGCCATTATATAACCAGAAGTATCTTAAGAAATAATTAAGATTCAAATTACGTTTATTTTGTTTATGGTCTTGCCACCAAGCAATATGCATATTACAAGCTATTTCAGCTACGGAGAATGCATCACAGCAGTGTCAATTAAACTTGAAGAGGACTTTAATTTAATAAGATTAAACTGGTAAATATGTGGTGAAGACACAACAACCAAGGTGTCATATCTAAACAATTTGAAATTCAAAATTAAATTGCCGGTTCCATACGATGCCGTGATTATGGTACCCATACACACTTTACACTTGCGTTAAAATTAATCTATCGCATAGCTTTTTCGTTGTTCTGAGGATACACGTAACACCCATGAAGCACATTAGCTGGAGTAAAAATGAACAGTTTTATCGATATAAAATGCTGAAATCGAGTGAAGTGCTAGATGCCGTTGTCAAGATTCGCTACCTTCTTGTGTTTTCGTAAAAGGTTTGCACAACACCTAGGCGGATTGGGCATGGAAACTAGGCTTCATTAGTTCGTAGATAATCCTAATGCTTCGTTTAAACTATATACAACAAAACAATTTAAAAAAAGATACTGAAAAAACAAACCTACATGATCCTCTCCGCTTCCAAATCACTGTCCCCACATGATATATTGATCATAGTGTTTACGATTGAAACTATGGAACTACCAATGTCTTAAACCCTTATAAGTTATACCAACATCAGATAAGGACGCTTGGCAAAATACAAGTTGCCATATTTAAGGATAAACTTAGAAAAAAATCATTGAAATTCACGTCAACTGGCAACTTACAAAGAATCAAAATAAGGAATGCTGTTTAAACGTTCATTAAGCATATAGCCCAAATAGCAGCACTGGGACCTCAAAAGGATATCCATAATCAGATTTGTGAAATTGTTAAACCAAAGAATTTACGGAAGAGGCCATTTAAAATATACTTCACAGGGAGCCATGGAATTTTCCCTTGATTTTTCCTTAAAAAGGTTACAATAGTACCCTATGGTACCTTCAGTCCAGTCTTCCAGTACCTTGCTGCTAGCTGAATAACCTATTTCCTAAAATTTCTCCCTTCAAGGTTTTTGCAAAATAAAAGTTAGAAATTCAGAGTTTTAATTTTTTGGATTTTTTTTTATTTTTTCATTTTCAAATCATGCTAGGAATGAAGTCAAATGTTAGGATCAAAAAGAAAGGCACCATTCAACTATTCCTACTTCCGCGTACTATACGGGCTTCTGTCTTACCTATTTCATATTCTTTTTAAAAACTAAATAACAAACAGTGAATGCTTCCTTTTTTTCTTTATTGTATTGGAAAATACCAGATATGTATGTAAAAAGATGGATAACATGAAACATCTAAAATGGCTAAAAATCATGCTACAGTCTGGTAGGGAACACAAATAAGACAAAAGACAAAAATAAACAACGATAGGAACTCGGGACAGTCGGACTTGGTACCGGCACTAGCAAAAGCCAGCTATAGGGTTTAACCCGTTTATGGTTACCCACCCCCTCTTTATCTGTCTCGTTTCCTTTTAGTAGTATTAACATACGGAAAACTCAATACAGGTTAAATTATACTGATTCTATGTCTACAATCTTGAAAGGAGAGAAAAAGACAATATTATTTTTTCAATTTGGCTGTTCAATATTTTCATTGTTTTTACTAAAATGTTACAATCTGTACAAACAACTATTTTTGCCCTTTCAACCAAAGTTACACTGCAAGGTTTGCCTACATCTATTTCGATGCGCCTTGTGTTGTCTATCGATGTTGTTTTTGTCCTTATTTTTGTCTTTCGTCGGGCTACTTTATGACAAATATTTGTAGGCATACATTGCCCGATTTTACCCCTTTTTTCTCATTGACCGCTCCCGACATGTGTTGCTTCAATGACATATTTTAGCTGCGATCGATGTTGCTCAACATTTTTATTCTCTTCTTGTAACCCTGGTGCTTTCAGCTGGATAACCCTGAGCATCGCCCAAGTTGGCACTCCATGGCGGGTGGGGAGCAAGGGAGTGACCTTGATATAATTTTTGTCAAGAATACCGCTAAAGTGCACGCTAGGGGCCTTCTTGATCTCGCTTGAGGGGGTGAATATTGTTCACCTCTAGTTGAAGACCTTCAGGCGACATCAAGATGTGGACAGGAATAAAAGCCCTGTCCTTGATAAACTGGATTTTTCTATGTATCGTGTGATTTTTGTCACATGTACATTCACTCCATATCCTTTCATTTTTCCTAATATGTAATTTTGAAAGATGGATCAAAGGGTGCTCGCCGCTAAACTGTCTGCTAGCTCAAGGAGCCTTGTCTGCTGTTAAAATACTGTCACACTACGGAAGAAAAATCAAACTCAACTGAATGGTTTGGTCAAGAATCATCATATATTTCAGTGGACATCGGCAGTATCAGTCAGAGGCCCGTAAGTGGGTAACATTTTCAGGTCAGTGCTCTTAAAGCTAATTCAACGGAGGCAAGTGTAGAGTATCTTGTCGATAACCACTATTACGTTAAGAATGTAAGTTACGTCCAGCTTTTCTGGATTTTTAATCAGTTTCAGGCATTTCCGTAAACACGTGGATTAGAAATACTTTTAGTAACAAGCTGTTAGCGAGTAACACCATATTTCTATAATAAATGTTCATATTTTTTATACTTTACGAATGGATATTGAGTAAATGAACATGAGACCATAACACATATGTTAAATCCATCTTCAATAATTTTAATGAGCTGTATGGCCATTTCGGAAATTTATTCCTCATCAGCAGCACTAGAACCCAAACAAAGGAAATCCATAATTTCAAAAAATGTTTAAAATGCATAAAACCAAACGAAATCCCAATAATCAATAATTTCAAATATAGCTAAGGACAAAACTACGATGAAGGGAGTTAATCCTTCGGTTTTAGAATTTACATAAATTTAAATAATAGTAATTGAAAAAAGTGTACAAATGAGATATTATCTCATGTACAAGTACACCATATCTAAGAAAAATAAAGAGCATATATCTATTATAAAACTTCCTTAATGTATTCAACAACTTATAAAATCTGTATCTATGTTGTAAAAGTTTGGCTGTGATACTTAGGCTGTGTTCATTAAAATCGTTTAAGTAGAACAAACGTGTGCGAATCATAATAGTTGAGACATATACACCCCGTAATATGGAGCAGAAGAATGTAGGGAAAAAAGGGAACATTAAATTTATTCCCCTAACCATTAATTTTATTTTACCAGAGTCAATAGCAATAGTTAGATCCAGAAAATGGCAGTATTTGGAATTATTATTAGCTTTATTCAATTTCAGTTCTTGTGGGTAAATGATGTCTACATAATCTAAAAACTGGGGATTGTCAATAGAAAGGATACCTGCTGTTATCATTGAAAATAGAAAAAGTTTTTTCATAAAGTGTCATTCGTAACGGAACAGAAAAAGATGTGTTACCAAAACGAACAAAAATGTTGTCAAGCAAAAGATTAAGTGCATTAATCATATCACCACATGTCCAGGAATACCAATTTTTGTAGGTAATATCAGAGAAGAATCCTTGCTTTTTGTTAGACCAAACGAACTGCAAGCTAGAAAATTTAAAAGACCATTTAATAAGATGCCCAATTTGGATTTAATCAAATATGTGTCAGGGTTGTATAAAGTGTGGAAAAATCATCCTCTGATAATTTCAATATTATTTTATGATAAATTATTTTGGATCAATCAATTTAGAAATTGCCAGCATATTCCTGTTTACCATGCCACTTCGGAAAAGTACACGGAAACATTAGACCTCACTAACACAAATCGAAGGGTACCACGCATCGCGTCGTAATGCGATGGCAATTCGAATAATTCGAGATTCACGACTTAATTGGGATGACAACTATAAAAGTAGAAACCAAAAATCCATGATAAAGTTTAGTACTGAACAAATCAAAACAGATACTATTTCTTAACAATAGACTTTTAATTCTATACAAAATTGTTGTAGTAGTGTCCGAGTGCATTTAGTTCTGTGGAGTTTCCATTGAAAAGAGAGACTGCCTCCGATACCCAAGCACTATGTAAATGCCTAGTTACAAACCAAGCATATCGAAATACATAATCTGCAGATTCCAGAAGTGGTAGAATCGCTTTCATAAAACGCATCTGATCATTAACGGAGTTGGTATGAGGACAGGAAAATTCAGTGAGCCAGATTGGTCTGTGAAACCTATCCCATGTTTCTTTAAGTTTGGTCATGACACGGTGTGTATCGCAACTATAAATATGTACTGCAACATGATCAACTCGACATTGATGACATTGTTGAAAGAACTTCGTTAACCAGTTGAGATTTGTAACAGCCGGACTAACCAAAACTTTCCCTGCAGCATGTTTTTCTACTTCTTTCCACATTGGAACGGCTTGTTCTACTGTCAGATTAGCCCCGCCTTTATGATCAGGTTCATTAAATCCTAGCAGATATTGTGGTGTTGAAGAAATGTTAATTCCTCTTTTAAAATGATGACCATGTATCATTGGTACAAAACCAGTCCTGACATCAAAGGAACAATGATGACGGCGATGCATGTTGTCTGGACGTTGTTTCCACGTATACCTGGAACATTATCATCTTCGTAATAGAAGTAACTTTGTTAAATATTTTTATTATCAGTTGTTACAAAATTCAGCACAGCACCTTTATAGTTATTTCAGTTCGACATCTTTATTCCTTCGGTATTCTACTGCAGTTGTTTTGAAAAAGCTTTCAACCTGTTGTTTAATATAAATGGCATTATTGCGTGCTTATTGTTTGGAGATATAACATTTTATAGAAATATTTCATTGTACATACATGAATATTGCATATAATGTAATTTCTAAAATATCAAGGGATTATGAGAGTAAATAGTCAAAACTTTTAAAAGCATAAGAATACTAGTAAACGCTAAAAGAAATTTTGAGAAAGAAATTGCAAAAAATGTTTAAAAAAATTTGGCAATATGCCAACTGTAAACGGAAAACAAAAACTGGAATATCAGAATAAAAATACACAAAAATACGAAAGTGAGGGTGTAACAGAGGGAGAAGACGAGAAGTCGGAAGTACTAGCATATTTTTTTCAGCGGTATCTTTACAAATGAACCAGATGAAACCATCCCAAAGTTTAAAGATGTATTGCTTGAATACCCTTTTCATCATAAGGGAATTGAAACCAATGAAATTAACTCAAATAAGGACCAGATGACCTTTATCTTAGATGAACTTTATCTTAAGTCTCTCCAAGAACTAAGGTATACATTATGCAAACCACTAGCAATAATATTTAATGGATCTCTAAAGAGGGGCATAGTAGCAAAGTTATGGAAATAAGTGAGTCTAATTAGTGTGATTTGGAATAAAATTTGATGGTAAACTAGTGAGGAACCAAATAGTTAATCATTTTGTCAAGAATTCTTTATTTAGTAAAAGGCAATTTGGGTTCATCTCTGGAAGATCACAACTACAACTCCTCACAGTACTGGATGAATGGACAGAAATATTAGACAACGGGGGAACAATTGACTCAATTTATATGGACTTCAGGAAAACATTTGATCAGGTAAAACACACAATACTTATCAAAAAGGGAAAGATATGGTATTAGTATTGTACAACAACCTTGGTAGAAGCCTTTTTCAAAACAGGAAACAGCGGGTGACAATCATCTAAAGAATATGAAGTCAGAAGCGATATTCCACAAGGAAGCGTACTGAGCCATTGCAAAGCAATATCAGTAAACAAGAGATCAACACACAGTATCAACCATTTATATCATTAATATGACAATGGTGGCAACAAGGTGAAATTGGAATAAATAAATGGAGAGAAAGACATTTGGATGAGGGTAGATGAAAACATAAATTTCTCGAAGCATATTCAGACACAAGTGAATAAAGCGTATAGCATCATGGGGCTACTTAAAAGATCTTATTCTTATTTAAATGAAAGGAGCTCTAAATATTTTTTCAAGCCCGCATGAGACCCCATCTTGAAAATGCAGCTGCTGTGTGGAGT
The DNA here is from genome assembly GCA_002080025.1 of Modiolus philippinarum. NCBI lineage: Eukaryota > Metazoa > Mollusca > Bivalvia > Mytilida > Modiolidae > Modiolus > Modiolus philippinarum. Next base: position 36,589 of record MJUU01070346.1, read on the forward strand.
CCATACAAATTGTCAGATATAGAATGTATTGAAAATGTGAAAACGAGAGCAACGAGACTTGTCCTTTCCTGAAAAGGCATCGACTATGAATAAAGCATATAGTCGCTAAAATATAAACATTGAGTATGGAAGGCTTAAAGGGGGGCATGATTGAGACTGACAAGATTCTAAGAGGTATTAATTATTAATATAGTAATAGTATCAAAATTTTTATTAGTACTGGATGGTAACACAAGAACAAGAGGAAATAGCTTAAAACTCAAAATGATTCAGAGCGTTAAATGTAAGGAAATACTCGTTTGCAAATGAGTAGTAGACACATGGAAAACTTTGCCAGAGAACGTTATTCAGACGAATGATGTTAGACAGTTCGAGATCTTGGTAAAGAAATAGTGGGGAAATCAAGAAGTTAAATACGACTCCAATAAGGACTTGCTGTGTCAACCAAAGAGAACCGGCAATTACACACCCTCAGAGTGAGTCGACTACAGAGATTGATACAGGGGCTGACTTAATTAGCCTACGTCCATAAATAATCCTATGGTACCCTGTATCCTATGGCAATACAAAAGCCGACGATAGAGATAAGGTATGCAAAAACAATGCCAAACCTAAAACCTATCTTTCTTAAAGTTGGGCTACAACGTCAGCTCCAAATTATATGCACTAAATGACATTCCTGAATGCAATTGTTTGTCATCTTCAGTTCTATGAAAGTCTCAATTATTTGTAAATAAATAAATAAAAAGGGTAACTGTAAATTTAATTTCAGCAGATCTCTTTGTTGATAATTCAAGTTAACATATTTTATAATTAAGGTCTTTCCCGTTTCCGACGGAAAGACCTCTCTGTATTTCTTCTGTTTATTAGTATTATTTTTTTTTTCCGCCGCCAGTTTTTTTAACTTTGCCAAAAACAGTTCGCGACATATCATTTTGATACTTTATACAATAAACCAATTAGTGAAAAGCTATTTTGAAATGAGGGCCACGCCCGAAAACTTTTTTCATTAGAGTTATCTCCCCGCCCCCTGTTTTTCTTGTTATCAGGTAAACTCAGAAACCGTAACCGATATCAAAATTCCGAATGGGGGAAAATGTTTCATTCATCTTCAGGATGATTTGTCATGCAAAAAAATTTTTTGGGGTCGCGACCCCGGTTACGCGTTTTTGACCCCTAATTTTGTCAATTTCTCAAAGTTATCGGAATTTGATGAAATTTGGTATCCAGGTAGCTTTAATGAACCTGATTACAAATCTGGGGTCAAAAAATTTTTTTGTCCGCCATTTTCAAAATTGCCGCCATTCGAAATTTTGTTATCGCGATATCTCGGAAACGATAAAAAAATTTATCAAAACATTGTGTTGCAAAAATACTCCTCTCATAAAGATCTACATTTTTGGTTGGTCAAAAAAAAATTTTCGTCCGCCATTTTCAAAATGGCCGCCATTCGAAATTTTGTTATCGCGATATGTCGGAAACGATAAAAAATTTATGAAAACATTGTGTTGCAAAAATACTCCTCTCATAAAGATCTACATTTCTGGTTGGTAAAAAAAAAAAAATTTCGTCCGCCATTTTCAAAATGGTCGCCATTCGAAATTTTGTTATCACTATATCTCGGAAACGAAAAAACAATTTATGAAAACATTGTGTTGCAAAAATACTCCTCTCATAAAGATCTACATTTCTGGTTGGTCAAAAAAAAATTTTCGTCCGCCATTTTCAAAATGGCCGCCATTCGAAATTTTGTTATCGCGATATCTCGGAAACGATAAAAAAATTATGAAAACATTGTGTTGCAAAAATTCTCCTCTCATGAAGATCTACATTTCTGGTTGGTCAAAAAGAATTTTTCGTCCGCCATTTTCAAAATGGCGATCATTCAAAATTTTTTTATTGCTATATCTCGTAAATGATAAAAAATCTATGAAAACATTTTGTTGCAAAAATAATCTTCATTTGATCCAATTACACGAAAACTTGCAAGGAATCGGTTTTCATTTGTAGTCCTTGACACGTTTACATGTACTGGGAAAGACATTGCAATTGTTCTCTGAACAATTGTCGTTTTAATTAATAATATATTTTTTGTTAATATATAATTAAGAATACCACAGTTATTTAAGGGAGTATGAGTGTCAGATTTTAGAAGCATTCGATATCCTCGGGTTTTATCCATTTAAACAGGGTAAAAAATTTTGCACTTGTATCATATTTTCTTGGTCATAGTTCACTTTAAAAACATAAAATAGAAAATGAATAAAAATATTATCAACTTCCAATTACATTTTCATATACTAGTATTTTAAGGCAAATAAACAGTTAATGGAAATTCGATGAAAACACTAGAGAGAACTGTTTCCAGCCAATATTTTGACGTCGTATTTTTTTGCTCATGTTGCTCTATTAGCAGAGCTTTTCAAAACAAAAGGCAAGCGTTTCAATTCTAATTACAAAATTGCTGACACTCGTACTACCTTAAAGGTTCGAAACTCAATTATGAT
>MJUU01070347.1:7632-17968 GCA_002080025.1 Modiolus philippinarum
ATTCTAATTTAAAAATTCTGGAATGTAACATTTATTTAACATGCCTCAAATACTTTCCAAAAGCAAACAATGTTAATTTCATTTAGGTCACGAATCGAAATTTAATCGAGGAAGGAAAAATTTCATACCACTTTCGCTGTATAATTTCATGGTTGTAACCTTGCTGTCGGAAGCTAGCTAGGCGACCGCGATACGGAGATACGCAGGTATTCTTTGATATTAGGACAAGATGCTAATACACAATAGGTAAACTGAGAGATTATCACACTCGTTAACATCAATCCTCTACTATGGACATGTCAGTTAAATTTCATTGTTTATTTCATCGAAAGTAAAAATATTGGACCCTTCATTTTCATATCTATATCATCTTTAATTTTAAGACTAGAAACTTAACATGTGATTCGTTTAGCAATATTGGGATATTTCTCGAGAGAATATGGATCCATTAAAAATTATTGTTATTCTGCAACTTGTGATAAGCATTTCTTCTGCAGGTATGTACATTGTAAGTCAATGTAAATATATCCGGAATATTTCCTATCCAACCACTGACGAAAAAGGGGAACGGTAAATACGCGTCGTCAAATTACTAGTTATATATTTGTAAAAAGAACAAAAAGGGAAAGAAAATTATATTAAAGTGAATTTAGTAAAGGGAGTAATTTCGACTTCAGAATTCGTGTGTGTATGTTAAGGTAGATCGACACTAATACACGGCGCATTCGATTGGCGCATTTGCGAAATACGAGTCGGATGCGGTATTGACTTGATTTTCAAGCCGGAATATTCCTTATTTAGCCTTTTCATCGTGACGGAATAATAGAGTGTCATACACTTTCCCGCGAATTAGCTCCTTTTGCCCGTAAATATTGTCTATTTCGTTAACAATATGAAATATCTCTCATAATCGAACGGTGACATATAGATTTTTTAAGCTCAACATAATAAGCATGTTCTCATAGGCAATATTTACAAAGAATATATTGCCGAAAAATACTGAATTTGGCCTGATTTTCTAAGCCTGATAACAGAAAAAGATGATTCGTGACATATTATTTTTATTTTATTTTTGAACAAAACATCTTAAAATAAAAAAAAAATCGGTCTAATATTTTTATTAGGCTCGAACTACCTTAAGTCAACTTTGCTAAACAATGAACCAATACAAATTAATTCGTGAGATCAAGAAAAATGTCTTCTAACAAGTCAAATACCGGTGATTGGAGAAGCCTTTTTATTAAAAAAATATTTTGGCAAAAAAAATGTAATGGTGCATTACAGGGGACCACGCCACGTTTCACAAAATTTCGAAGTATCAAGGGGCATAACTCTAGAACCTCTTAGACGTCTGAACCCATACTCGAACTCGACCTGAGTTTTGTAATGAAGAAGCTACATACTAATTTTGAAGACTTTACATTATTCCGTTGAAAAGTTATCGGTCGGAAACTTTTGGGGGGACGGACAGACAGACGGACGGACGGACAGACAGACGGACGGACACACGACTGAGGGTATCACATTATACCACGCCACTACGTGTGACGGGGTATAAAAAGTATTCATATATACAAAAACACCAATAGTGTAAAAGGCCTTGTCAAATGTGCTGTCAAAACAGTGAATCTCCAGATAATCGTTATTGCAATGTAAATACAGTAATTAGTCTATTTGATTTGTTTACGAAGATGTTAATTTGCCTAAGCAATGCATTCGTTATTATTTGATAGGTATGCGCAGTTTGTATAGACATACTTATTTTGTACGACATCCTATTGATATTCATGTCATGAAACATAGTTTGGAAACTCTAAATTTTTGAAATATAATTCCATGTATGAATGGTTTGTTTTAACAGAATGTCCACGGGAATGCCAGGCAAGTGAAAAAATCAATTAGCAGTTCTAATTACAAACACATATTATCTTCAGAAATAAGGTTATTTTTAACTTACGACAAATGATTTTAGATACATCGGAAAACGAATACCGAAGCAAGAACGAGGAAATCATAAATTCAAAATCACGGCAATTCACAGCAACACGAATCGAGACATTATGGCAAAGACAAAACAAATCAACAAAAATGAACAAGAACGGTACAAAACTAAAGCACTAGCAGTGTGAACCCATGTAAAAACTGAGGTATCATCAGGTGCTCTGGAAGGGTAAGCATGACCTGCTCCACACGTGGCACCCGTAATACTGCCAGTGAAAAGTTGTCACAGTCAGTGTTAGTCAGTCCGATAACAAACTCTGGATCTACCCAAAGATATCTGTTCTCATTTGTGAAACAGAAACATTGTAATGGTCTGTCAAAAATTCTGTAATGACAATTGCAACAGTGACTGAACGTACCCTTGATGTATAAGTTTTTGAGATAGTAATTTCGCTCTGTTGACAAAATCGCTGTACAAACTACATAGTGTATTACACAAAAAGCACTAGAAAGTATTGATAAGGGCAGATAAGTCCTTGATTTGTACAAAATTAGTTGCTTTGTTAAGGAATTGACTGTTATATTTTAAGCCATCCATGGTAGGTATGGAAAATTGCCTATTTGTTTGGACATTTGAATGGGTTCAGCCTTGGAATGGAACCAAATATTTTGTTAATAAAATTTGCAATGTGCCTGGTATAATATAGGACCTGCTGGATTTCTAAATCGGCAAATTAATATAAATTCATCTTGGAGTAAAGTCGTTACCGATACTCTGTTGATATGAAGATGAAGAGAGCTAAAATCAGTCTGTACGATAACGGGACATAAAAAAATGTGCTTCGCTCAATGGTAAAAAGTCCCTTCAAATGTTTTGCGTTCAGTATGGAAACATCGGTGAACGGACACCGGAAAGGAGAAACAGGAATTAAAAAAAATAGATAAATATTAAATAGACATTATAACAAAGACATAACAAATAAACACAAATGAACAAGGCCTCAACAAAGCTAAGGCACTAACACCACTACAAAAACTGGAGGTATCATCAAAGTCTTCGGAGGATTAGCCCGAAGAGATTGGAAGTATAAAACCACCCATGTGAATCACTTCAAAACCGCGCGAGGGAAATTTTGCCTAGAGATTTTGGATATAAACTGTTTAGAATTTTTTTTACCGTGGATTTATTTTCAATATAAAGCTATGTGTATCTATTTATAACAGTTCAATAAATCTATGTACAAAATCAGAGTGAAGAAATAATTATAGATGGTACTCTTGAATGTCCCTGATATTTTATTTCAATACATGGTTACTGTAATGGTAATTAAATGCACATGTTATTCGCCCCGTTTGCATTGAAATTAAATTCTGTTATAAATGAAATACCTCATTAACTCTCAGCGGAAAATTCCTTTTAAATGAAAATACATATAGTTTTTCAGCGCAGATGAGGATTTTTTTTCACAATTGAATTGCCAATCCGATGGAACGCCAAGAAAAAGGAAAAAAGCTGCCAATGTAATAGCAAACCAGATTTTGTTTTACATGGCCAGAAGTCAACACTGTATCAGTGATTCGGAAAAAAAAAAAAAAAAAAAAAAAAAAAAAAAACGTTTGATTTGACATCCTGCTCTGGGCAAAATGGATAACTTATAAACAGATATTTTGACGTACAAACATATATCAACACGACACATTTTACGTTCTAACTTCGGACTGATTTGTCATTTTGAACTCTATGGCAACATTTTTTCAAATAGTTCAAAGCTATTTACAGATAATAACACCAACAGATAATAACTGTTTTTAAGTCGACATTTGTGGCTGGTTGAAAAAATTGAGAAAAAAAGATGAATTATCTTTACAAATGTGAATTTACTTTCATTTCAGCAAATCTATTGGATAACTGTTCGGCAAGTACGGATTGTCCTGAAATGTCGTTGTGTGTACATCGTGGTTGCGATGGGTTGAAATGTGCTTGTAAAAATAATTATATGCCGTCAGAAGACAGGTCAAGATGTGTTAAAAGTAAGTGATGTACGGGAAAAGGAGCTTCATATATTCAAAAAGGCAAATCATTACATTAAACGGATAATATTCAGAACTATTATTGTCGTGTCCAGTCCAAATTCTCCAATGTTTTTTTTTACTATGTCAATAAGCTGATCAGTATTATTTGCTTCATCATCACAAATTTATGGTAATGTATTCGCCTAATATCTTGAAATATAAACAATTAAGCATTGAAACGGTAATTATTCGCAGATTTTATATAAAGTAGTGAATTTTTTAATATATACATTGTGAATGAAAATTGTGCCTTTTAAAAAATTTCGGATATCTTTACCTTTAATCGCTTGACAACTCGATACCTAAAACTTAGCACACACTAAAATAATCTGTAGGCCAACAGAAACACGTGAAGTAAAAAAATAACCACTGTCTGATCCAGACTCCGAAAATGGGAGGGCGGTTCTGATGGGCTTCTAGGAAAAAGGGGTTCCAATGGGGTTCTAAAAAGATTGCCCAGTCGATTTTGTGCCATATGTTGTCAGTTTTTGCCAAAAATTAAACGTGCGCGAAATTTTCCAGAAAAGGTGGGTTCCAAACCCTAGAACTATCTCTAGATCCGCCAATGCAAAACGTATATACCCAAGCAGATCATTTCATTTCAGATTGCCATTTCGAGAACGGCTTTACTATCACAGCCAAACTTTTATAACAAGGTTACAGATTTCATAAGTTGTTGAGCACTTTTAAGAAGTTTTATAATAGATAGGAACATTTGATATCTAAATATTGCGTTACTCGCAAACAACTTATTACTATGGGCATTTCTAAATCTCGTTTTTACGGAAATGTTGTTAAAAATGCCAAAAACTGATTAAAGATTCAGCAAAGCTATTCTTTACGTAATAGGCGATATCGAAAAGATACTCTGCTTGCATCCGTAAAATTAGCTTTAAGATCTAGTGACCTTATAATTTTACACATATTCTGGCATCTCACTGATACTGCCGATGTCTACTGAAATATATGATGATTCTTGTCTTGTTTGTGTTTTTGCTGTTTAGTTTCCTGGCAGATTGTGGCATGTGACTGTAATTTTCAGCCATTGTAGATGTTTCTTGTTATCCCATATTTTACATTGTCTCATTGGTGAAATGAAATCATGTGTAAACTAAAGGCAGTTTATTTTATTTTATTATATGGTTTCAGATTTAAGAAAACACCTACAATAACTGAAGTTTTAACCAAGGGCTACAACGCGCCAGAACACTCCAAAACAATAAACACATAAGCAAGACAACAATGATAAAAACTCGGGCAGCCGGACTTGGTTCCGGCACAAAAGCCAGCTATTCTTAATTGTGTTGAATATGCCAATTTTCGTCAGACTTTACTTAATACATAACAACAACGTGTAATCCATAGCACTTTTAGGGATTTCATGTTTTCACTAAATGAGCCAAGATTAATGTGAAATCTCGGATTTTTTTCAGGGATTACACGTAATCCCTTACTGCCCAGATACCCTGTAACATATATTTGTGCGTATACTTATATTATATAACTTTATCTAGTCTTGTCATGCGTGCATGGTTAATGTTCATGTTATTAATATGTATTCAATGTTCTTTATTGTGTGAACAATGGTTTATAAAAGTGAAATGTCTCTTGTCTTTGGACGCCCAAACCCACCCTTTTATATCCAGTTTCCCTTAAGTTAAATCATCATAAAACCCCAATAAAGGGATGCTCATGCCAGTAAAAAGAAGTTAGTTGGCAAGAGAACCTTATGAGCTGAAAACAGCCATGTACTCTTGCTCAAAACTTTACAATTAATGTGCTATAGCTATAATAAATCTTGCGTGCTCAAGTTTGCTATACCACGTGTTCAAGATTGAAACACTTTTCACTAATCGATGAAGGTTGTAACTCATGCAGCAAAATTCGAAACTCTTACTAAACCACAGAGACGACATTTTGCGTTCATATTAAAATGAACATCTGTTGTTGAGAAATTTACAAGTATATTTTCCTGCAGCAAAGTTTATGAATTAATAGAAAATTCATACTCCGAGATGTGAAGACTGCAATATACCATGATACAACAGTACTGTTCAAAAGATGCAATTTTGTGCAATTCCTCATAGCAACGGTATGCAAAGAAATGTAGGAATACAGATGCCGCAAGAATGCTTTGGTTATAAATATTCCTTTTCCCGCAAGTATTGTCTATTTCGTAAACAAAATAAAGTATCTCTCCTAATCAAATGGTAAAATATAGATTTTTTCAGCTCAACAGATAGCCGAAGTGTATATTTCTATCTAATATTTATTTCATATGAAACGTTTCTCAGAGATCCCTATATATTCTTTGTAAATATTGCTGAAAAATACTGAATTTGGCCTGATTTTCAAATCCTGATAACAGAAAAAGATGATCAGTGACATATCATTTTTATTTTATTTTTTTAACGTTTTAGTTAAGACCTACAAAATATTTTAGAATAAGAAAATTCTGTCGGATGTTTTTATTATGCTGTAATTGTGTCTGTACTTGTCAAGATTTGAACTTGATTCATTCTCTGCCCATGTCTGCATGTAGACAGGTAGAAACAACACGTTGTTTTTCTTCAATGCAGACAATTTCAAGAAATAACGGTAAAATTATATTTATTCTTTTCTTATTCCAGAACTTAATAATGCAAATATATAATGGTTTGGTTCAAATATTGTTTATAGACGATAAAGAAAAATTACCTCTTAATAACTCTTTTATTTCTCTTCTTATTAACAAATCACAATTTCTTCCTTATAGTAATACACAATCCTATCACTATTATTGTTATTATTTTCTATCCCTTGTGTGTGTCTTGTAAATTTCATCTTGACAAAGGATAGATACGGAAACGGATATGGAATACGGATTAGTATAGGGCAATCTGACTGATTGTTTCCGAATCCCATTGAATGATTTGTGAATTTTGTTTGCATATTTATTATCCCCGCACTTTCGAAGAAAGTTCGGGGATAATGTTATACCCTCCGTCTGTCCGTCCGTCCGTTCGTCACACTTTTCTTGTGACTCAAACTCCTCGTACATTTTTGGATTTAGGGATTTAATTTTGTTGTAGAATTGTTGCATATAGTCTGTAGATGCGCAATAAGCTTTCGGATTTTCGATATTGGTCTTGGTGCAAACAAAAGGCCCCATGATGTCAATTTTTACACATGTGGCATGTGACACAAACTCCTCCTACATTTATGGGTTGCATATAGTCTGTAGATGCGCAATAAGCTTTCGGATTTTTGATATTGGTCTTGGTGCAAACAAGAGGCCCCATGATGTCAATTTTAACAAAGACCCAAAGATGTGGATTAGACACATGTGGCATGTGACGCAAACTCCTCCTACATTTTTGGATTTAGGGATCAAATCTTTATGCAGAATTGTTGCATATAGTCTATAGATTTGCAATAAACTTTTGGAATTTTGGTTCCGGTTCCAACTTTAGTAAAGTTCCTGAAAATGTTAAAGACACATATTAAAAAAAAAAAAAATTTGGCATATTATATAAGTTATATTCTGACAAGTGTTTGGTAAAAAACAAAATTCTGATAACTAAGATTCTGAAAGGCGGTTCCAATTTTGGTAAATTTCCTGAAAGTCTCAAAGACTACTTATTTTTTGGAATTCTACCTAGCAAGCGTACTTAAAATGTTTGTGTAGTTTAGAACGAACATTTTTATAAATTGGATTTCAAAAATATTTGATTCCAATTTTGGTAAATTTTCTGAAAGTCTCAAAGACCACTTATTTTTTGGAATTCTACCTAGCGATCATACTTAAAATGTTTGTTTAGCTTAGGACGAACATTTTTATGCATTGGATTTCAAAAATATTTGATTCCAATTTTGGTAAATTTCCTGAAAATCTCAAAGACCACTTATTTTTTGGAATTCTACCTAGCAACCATACTTAAAATGTATGTTTAGCTTAGCACGAACATTTTTATACATTGGATTTCAAAAATATTTGATTCCAATTTTGGTAAATTTCCTGAAAGTCTCAAAGACCACTTATTTCTTGGAATTCTACCTAGCAACCATACTTAAAAGTTGTGTAGTTTAGGACGAACATTTTCATTAATTGGATTTCAAAAATATTTGATTCCAATTTTGGTAAATTTCCTGGAAGTCTCAAAGACCACTTATTTTTTGGAATTCTACCTAGCAACCATACTTAAAATATTTGTGTAGTTTAGGACGAACATTTTCATAATTGGATTTCAAAAATATTTTATTTTAATTTTGGTAAATTTCCTGAAAATCTCACAAGACCACTTATTATTTGGAATTCTACCTAGCAACCATACTTAAATTGTTTATTTAGTTTAGGAAAAACATTTTCATCAACTGGATTTCAAAAACATTAATTCCAATCTTGGTAAATTTCCTGAAAGTCCCAAAGACCACTTATTTTTGGAATTCTACTTAGCAACCATATATCCTAGAATTCTTTCAGTAACAATAATGACTATCAATAGGTAGATTTAAAATAAAGTGAAAAAAATATGCCAAAGGTGTAAAACAACTGTTTTCTGTGTCAAACAGGGAGTGCGGGGATAGCTGTCGTTTCCGACAACATCTAGTTTATTTATTTATTTATTTATTTGTGTATTTTTGTATTATGATATTTTATAAGTTGATCGATAGTATAATTTTATATAAAAATGTTTTCAATTCATATGCCACAGTCACTGAGTATTTTAAAAGGATGTGAACATTTGCACCAGTGTGCAAATTTAGCATTTGGATGCAACTGCATACATGTGTAAGCCTAACAAATGTTGTAAATTTTCATTAAGACAGGGTTAAGTTTAAAATGTATGTTTGATTTTGGTTTTACATTTAGATCATATTGGTTATTTGTTCTCTATCAGTTTTAAACATCTTTGAGTTTATGGTCCTCCAAACGTTTGGATTTTATCCGCACTGAAGAGACATAAGTTGTCGAATTGCGCATATGCAGAATTTAAATTTTACAGTATTTAGTCATTTGCACGTGCGTGAATTTACATAGTATGTTCAGGGGCATGTGAAAGTAAACTCAATATGCACACTGTGTAAATTACTGTTTCTGTCTATGAAATGGTATTAACTTGTACCTTGATAGAGACCTTGAGAATATGGATAATGTACTAATTTATATAATCATTTGACGATTTGAAATCGTTTGCTTATTTTAGCAGAAGTTGTACTTTTATTGCAAAAACAACACTAGATACAATGCAACATTGTACATGTATTTATTCATCAGTGTACAAAATTTCCAGTATCGTATAAAAACTTTAAATTTTCATGTAGCATGTTTCTATTTTACAGTAATTGGCTTTTTAAATAAAAATACATACATCAGATTAAAATTTTACATACTTAGCGAAGATATGTTTTGCAATGAAATATAGCCGGAAATCATATACCCAGTCTGATATGGCCATATCAGACCGTCTCGTTCTGAAATATCCATATCAGCCCGGTTGTGATGATTACTCCTAATTGGAAGTATTTAAATAAACAGATTAAGACGTGCCCTTTTCCATATCAGCACGGTTATCATCCCTCAACCTATATCAGCCCTCGGCGGAACTAACTGCGCGCCACTTTTAGCTGATCTCTTCCTTTTTTCGTATGAGGCGAAGTTTTTACAAGGGCTTACACAGAAAAAACAAAAACATTTAGCCCAGTCCTTTAATTTCAGCTTCCGCTACATAGACGATGTACTCTCTCTTAATAATCCAAAATTCAATGATTTTAACTTCCCAATTGTGAACTCTCCCTTTCTGAGCAGCAATATACCTACCTCTCCAGCCTATGGAGTGTACATTTCACAGTTGATTCGTTACTGTCGGGCATGCAGTTTACCCTTCCGGAGCACCTGATGTCACTCCCGGTTTTCATGGGAGTTCACACTATGAGTGCCTTAGTTCTTAATGTTATCTTTTTATTTCCGTGCATTGTAGCTGTCTCACGTCCTTGTTTTGTCCTTGTTTTTATCTGTTACCGTTTTTGCCATGTCTTTGGACTTCGATTTTTGTAGTCATCGCTTCCCTTGTTCCTTCGGTATTCTACTGCCGTTGTATTAATCTCTATGTATTACTTTTACATACTGGTGTAATTTTACTAACTTGTAAACTGGTTCGGTTGTGAACCGGACTTTCGTTTAATATTGGTGTGTTTAGATCTATATTTGATAAATAGAATATTGTTTACTCTGAATAACATTACGATTTCTAGCGAAAACATGCATTTTTAGTTCCAACACAAGCCCAAAGTTATAATTCTTCAATAGTATGGACAACTTAAAACTGACGTAAAAGCTGTA
>MJUU01070348.1:11229-26403 GCA_002080025.1 Modiolus philippinarum
CCCCCCCCCCCCCCTCCCCCCCATAGAAATCAAATGGTTGCTCCCTAAGATTTAATTGGATTTATCTTATGGTTCTAATATTGTAACAGTTAAACTGACATTTTTCTTATAATGTTTTTTTTTCAGATTTTTATATTTTACACTCTTGTTGTACTGGTATAAAGCTTTAATGGTTTTATATCAATATTTTATATATTTATTATAATTGTTCGACTTACTTAACAGTTCTCGCCACAATATAGCTGAAAATATTGCTGAAGTTGGCGTTAAACATCAATCAATCAATTTATTCCTTTATTTTGTAATTCGTGTTCTCTTCTTTTGGGAGAGGGTTCAAACTATATTTTGGGGGTGATTTGGTTTATACAATGAAAATATTGAGTATTTACCAAATTTTGGGGGATATTGGCCGAAGTTACCTTACTCCGACCCTGGCCATAATTTTTGTGCTAGAAAGGAGCAGTCCAACTGGAAAGTGTTTTTGTGTGATGTTGGGATAGTACTTTGTACTATTTCTGAGAAAAAAAATGTGTTTAGAAAATAAATTATTTGTGAACTTCAATTTTAAAACGCATATATATGTAAATAAAAAAATATTTCAAATTCCATGACCTTCATTTCTTTGTGGAAGCAATCATGCAAGGGTCATTAGATTAATTAAACTGGATTAAACAATCACAATGACCAGTATATTAAGGACACGTGTCATGCCTCTAGGTAATTATCTACCTGAACAAAACCGTTTATTGTCACCTGAATGGAAGCATGATTGCTGAATTACGTAATATTCTACAAAACGCAAAAAATTATGGTCAAAAATTTTACTTGATTTTCATATTAATATCATTTTCTAATTGTTAGTTTTTAAGAAAAAAAAAATTTAACCGGTATATACTTTCAGAACGGATGCCTGTTTGAAATAAAAATGTTAAAATTCTATTTTTTTTTTAATTTAATCACAACAAATGACCATTTGTTGCCGCAGTCAACACCCTCTTAATGGCGGACAATTGTGCGGCACCTGGCGGTCAAGTTCGATAACTCAGTAATCACTAATTTCTAAAACCGTCTATAATGTAGACCTCGTGGACACGGCCTTCTTACACACACACACACACACACACACACACACACACACACACACACACACATGGCTAAAAGGTAAAGATCTTTGGCAGAATAAGAATACGATTTTAGTTCTATCTGTTTTACAAAAGCTCTACGTCAAAAAACTATGGAGTGATTAACCTCTCTGTTGCTGTGAGCATACATTGCCAAACGAATATCGCAGACCATGGCGAAAGGGGAATTCAAAAATTTAAAAAATCCAAAATCACGGAAATTCATATCCAACACGAATTGAGACAGTATGACAAAGATGGGACAAATAAAATCAGAGCGCGAAAGCGCTGAAATCTTGCAATTCATAGGCAGATGTATGGGGTCTTGGTTGTTGCAGTCTGATTTGTCGGATGTTTTGTCAAATTATCAACTGGAAACTCGTTTTCTTTTCTGAAACTGATTTGGCACCACCCATTTGATCCGGGGGCACCCTAATTATTCTTGGAGTTTCACTCTGGTCACGCCAGGGTCTTTGGTAACTGAGACATGTACCCTCTGTACTAAAATAAGGTGCATTTTCGCACGGTTAATAAGATTGTAAGATGGGAATGAGCTCTGACCTGCGTTCCAGTAAAAAAAAACCGGTACTGAATTAGAACAACAAGATTTTGCTCAGCATATTTCCCTTGCGTAGTGCATATAAAGGAAAAAATGACCAATTAAGAACAATTCACATTATTCACGTTAGCCATGGAGAGGATGTACGGCATAATCTGGATGGGCGTAGATTCATATAAAAAGCACGGTCCGCAAGACTCAGGCTTGCGAATTCTTATATTTGGATTCATTCTTTCAGAATTAAAAAAGGAAAAGCGAGTGTTTCCAATTGTGGTAATCTGTACTTCTGCCACAAAAGTACACTATTTCGCTTTACCACCTGACAGTAGTTTTATTTTATTTCTTTCAACATTTATAAAGGCACATTATTTGACATTCCAATCATGGCTTGTTTTTCACTAACATCCGTCGATCGCTTTAATGACACATTATTTGAATACACTGGTAATGCTTGTAGCAATTTGGATTCACAATACCGGTGCCTGTTAATAGAATGTGCAGGTCCCCATTCCACTGAAGGCTTCAACTGTTCCCTAAATTTCTGCAAAATATCAGAGACATTGGTTTGCTTTAATGTTTGAACAATACTTAAATGGTAAAAATTTAAATGTCCAGTTTTTGATAGCCCCCCTTTTTTTATAAAAAAAGAGACTAATCTGTCGATAAACTTATAAAAGCGGTCTCCCAAAAAGTTGATTAACGACAAGAAATTATCAATATATAGCTTTGTCACTTTGTCACTTTTGACCGGTTTATCTAAAAAGGTGTCTATCATACTTTCGACATTTGGCAATATAATTTGTTGTAATTCCTTAAATATTTTTCTGACGATCTGTTTATAGTATTTCATGAATCTAAGTTGTCTTGCAATTGACTCATTGAGGGTTCTATAGTTGTTTATTTGTTGTGATTGTCTTATATTATTCTTTATGTCGGGCAAGGGATGATATCAACTGCAGGAATTCTTTGTTAGTTAATTTGATATTTCAATGACCATACCGCTCAAACCATTCCATTTACTATGAGGTATGAGTAAACCTCAGTGTTGAAGGCCTCATAGTAACTTCAAGGTGAAAAAACAGTAATACTAGCGTCGTTCCTTTGTTTGCATTTACCATGTATTTGTAAAGACTTTAACTCATGTGCATTTACTTCATACCATTCATTGTTTTATATTTTTAGAATGCAAACGGCAGCATGATTATCAACATTACATCTTGTTCCAGTTTGTGAAAAAAAAAACAACACCATTATTAACAGTACCTCTACACGCAAAAATGTTTACGACATAAAACATAATTTTGCCCATTCCAGTCGCGGAACTCGCAGTGATTATCTTTGGCATAATGAATAAATATTATTGTTGGATGATACCAATAACTTATAAAATTATGAGTTACCTGCAGAAGAGAGCCGCTTGTCCTACAAACTGCTATAATCATGTGTATAGGTATCGGTAGAACAGAAATCATACCTATAATCCACCCTACAGCTATTGCCCAATCTGGATACTGGTAGGTACCATAGGATACTGGTTTTATTTGAGTCATATTAAAAACAAGAACCAACTGAAATAACAATAAATTAAGTCGCACAAATATATCAACAATAAGGGGAAAGCCAGGACAGAAGTCATAAGTATAGGTCATACCTAATGAACAGTTTTTGTGATATATGATCATAAAATGATTTAAAATTAAAGACGAATCATTACAAAGGTCCAAATAGCTAGTGTGTCTTTAAACTGTTTTAAAAACAAAAAATGACCACATTTATTCCATATGAAATGATGTTTTTTTCAAACAATATATTTCAACCGTCTTGTTATCAATCAAATTGTTATATTTGACTACGAACTGAAAGCAGGCAGTTTTGAAGCAATGTGCAGGTTTTCTATTCTTTTATTTTTCTGTGTTTAGGGTAATTGATTGATATATTGTGGCAACTTTAATTAAAAATTAATGTGAGCAAACATTCAGATCAGATTTGTTTGCTTCAATTTTACCTACGTTATTGTTGCAGTGGTGTCAGTGGGTAGACATTTCGGACTTGGAACATGTGTGTGTCGAATCATGAACAGATATCAAATAATACATAAAACACTATAAATATAATTATGAACAATTTTTTTGTCATACCACAAGAAAACATGGCGTTATAAACTTCCAACATAAACTCCACCATCTACAGGGCGTATATCCTAACATCATTTCTATGTCTTTGTACACTCTGTCAGAGCCTATGAAAATAAAAATTCTAATATAACAACAGGCAAATATCTGTATTTATAAACACACAGTTCTTCATAATAATATACACTTGTTCTTATATCTAAATGTAGTCTTCAACAAACTGCAGTCAATTTTTCTTTGTAAATCCTTCGCGTTATTTTTATTCCATTACACATGTCACACTCCAATTGTTTTTGCCTAAACTCCTAAATCCAATTCTAAAATGACTTTGTGGTGATAAAAAAGATGACATTATTAAGACTGGGGCATTTTTAGTAGGTACTCCAACGAAGAAGTTCGTAAGCAAATTTTGATGATTTATCAATTTTCATTGCACAAATATATAATGATGACATGGTTCATGCAGACGAACGCTAAATGTCGTTTTTGAATTACAACCTATACTTTTCATCTGCAAAGTTTCATATAGATTAATAAATGAACGTAGGTACACGGCAATTTTAAGTTGCTTTTGCATTTATGTTGTATTTTCGTCGTTGCAAATCCTAAGTAGTGGTCAAAGCGCCGTAACTCCGAATTATTTTGAATAATGTCCCCTTAGCTCTGGATAGGACTCGCGTCTGGTAAATGCGAAGAAAACGAACACCGGAAGTGGCCGAAATGTAATTATTTAATGATGTTAATTTATCCTTAATCTAAATTTTTTGAAGATTTAAGTTTAAATTTCTCATTATTGGAGCATGTAACTATGATCTTTTGCACCGTCATATTAACTGAATTCGAACATTCCATTTTTTTCGTGGGAGTATCGTTATTTTTGTATTTCAGATCGATGCATGTGTTTTTAGAGTTTTTATTAAAAAATTTTCCCTTTCTGGCCTATGTATTCAAATACATGAAGGAAACGAGTTGCTAAAATAATCATTTTTTGTAACCCCTCAAAAGTTTTATGATGTAATAATTTTATTTGTCCAAATGAAACAAAGAGAAGTTAGACACAAGTGATTTCTCACTTATTAATAATATAAATAAAGAGCGCATGTATAAATACACTGATATATTTTTTATTCAAATAACAAGTGTATGAATGTATTAAATTGAATCGGGAAATAAAATAAAGAAAGAAAGGTAGTATATATGAAAAAAGAAAGGAAATACACTCAACAAAATAAGTTAAGGATCAAGGTTGTTCATTTCCATTACCAATGTATTTAGTTTTGCAATACAGTTTGGATCTAATTATAAAAGAGCCAATCAGTCGTGGATCCTCGTATCTGGCGTTTTCGAGATCATTAGGTTGCACACTTGAAAAAATCTATATGGTCAACATTCCATCTGGTAATGCCTCCTCGAAAAACACAAATTTCTGAAATTTGCATTTTTACCCCCAAAATTTATCCGCCTTTAAAACAAATCCGATTTCTGTCAGGAGCCTTTTCTTCCACGATTTCTGTGTCTTGATGATTCAAGCAATGATGTTAGGTCAAAAAATTAAATCTGAGCACCATACCCTTCCAAATTTGAAAATGACCCAAACAAAAATGGAAATTCTTGTATGGGACAAAGTGGGTACCCGTATGTTAATACGCATTTCTTTGCCAGCCCAATGGTTAGCACTTTGGTGCTGACCCGAAAGCCGATTCTATTTGGAACCTTACAATATCTATTTTGTTTTGTAAATTTTGTTAAATCTAAGGAGTATCTCACTTATGCACAGCTCTGTCCTTAGCTGATTTTGGCTTTCTATTTAGATCATATTTGGTAATTTGTTCTCTATCAGTTTTTAATCATTTTTGACAGTATGGTTTTCCAAACTTTTAGATTTTATCTGCACTGAGGAGATATAAGTTGTCAAAATGATCAAATGCAGAATTAAAATTCATAGTTTAAAACTTCGGTATTTAGTTTTTGCCACTTTTCAACAGTTTTTAGTGAACTGAAGTCATTAGATAGTCAAAATTTTGAACAACTCGATAAAAATGTCAAAATCATGAGTTTTTGCAAAAAACGTGGTTTTTGGATTTTCAAAAATGAGAAATTGTGAAAAGTTGAAAATTGCAGAAAATGTGCATAATGGTGAGTGTATACACTGTGCAAAATTCCATGTTGATCGGAAAAGTGGTTATGCCCATGCTTCAAGACGAAAATAAGGATACACGAATTTAAACGAATATGATCCTTAACTTTTTTTTGCCCAGTATATATATTAATGAAGAGGCTGCTTGATACACTAAAGATAAGAAAACAACAAACTTGTAGGAACCTTTTAGATTTTTTTATGAATTTGTTTACAGTTTTCTTCTTAGTTCAAGTCTGTATCGCTTGTTATGTGAATATCTTCCGAATTCCTCTTAATCCAACTGAAATTGTTTAAGAGTTCTCGGCGTTTTCCGTGACCAACTGATTAGGTATCATATTAATTTTGTGCCCATTTTAACGTATACAAGACTGAAATTAAGCTTTAAATTCTGAATTTCTTACAGTCAATTCTAGTTTATTCCATTTATTTTCTTTAGACATACAGTACAGGGAAAATTCAAGATTGCCGTTTTTGTGATCCCGAAGTGATCATTTTGTGATCCTGTAGCAGTCAATGATTGCAATCAAGGATTGTTCTTGCTTGCGATCAATGATCATACGGGTATATGCNGGTATCATATTAATTTGGTGCCCATTTTAACGTATACAAGACTGAAATTAAGCTTTAAATTCTGAATTTCTTACAGTCAATTCTAGTTTATTCCATTTATTTTCTTTAGACATATCTATCAATTTAATCTTTTCCTATTGATTAGTGTTACTTATATGGCAAATGATGTCTTAATCATTAATAATATTCAAATCCTAATTAAACATTTACCATAGATCCATCCAACAGCAATACATTCAAAAATGCAAACTATCATGACAGAAAATAAAGCTGAATACCAGTCTACAATCTGTAATAAATACATCCCTCCCTAAAATATAAAACAGAAAAACATATCAGTATTACAATAAATCTATTCCTATTTACATTTGAATCTTCACAAAGTATAGCTTCTTTAGATCTCTTGACGCCCTGAATAGTCTAATTCTAANAGTAATGAGGCAGGTGATTTTGTTTTTTTTTATTTGAAACTTAAATAAAAAAAGAAAATTAGCTCTCAGAAAAGAGATGAGGCAGGTGCCTGAGAAGCTAATGTATTTTTTTATTTTGCCTTAATTTTTTGTACATTTGATCTTATTACATTTTTCATGTTTTAGATATGTATGCATAGTTACATATATATAACTCATAGCGAAAAAAAAAACAATAATATAGACTATTTATGCCTACATTGTCAATTTAAATGAGACTGAAAAGCAAACACTTTTGGGTCCATGAAAGTTTTGAAATCGTCACAAATGAGTAACATATGGAAATTTCATGGTTCCAATAACTAAATACCGAGGTTACTGTGAATTTACTTTCTGCATATGCGCATTTCGACAACTTATGTCTCTTCAGTGCAGATAAAATCTTAACAATTAAAAATATCAAGGTCATTAACATTTGTTTTTCTTTTCGCTCATAGTTGATACTGTGTAATGTAGTTTTGAATGCGAAGAGAAAAAATTAAAATATGGATAAATATGTTCATTTATTGTAAAATCAGACCTTTTTGTCTTTTTGTGTATTTATTTTTAGCCATTCACCACACTACAAGAAAACGAGTTTAACCCCACCACAATTCTTGCGCCTGTCCCAAGTCGGGAATATGTTGTTCATTGGCTTGCCTTTGTCTTCTTATTCAATTTTAGTTTCTTGATATTTGGGTTATTGGATGTGGTTTGTTTCCATTGATTTATTCATTTTTTTACCTTTACGGGGCCATTTAGGGCTTACTATATGGTGTGAGTTTCCTCACTGTGTTGAAGACCATATGGTGACCCCTAGATGTTTTGTTTTTTGTCGTTTTAACCTGGATATGGGATGTTGTCTCCTTGACATTTACCCCATTTCCCTTCTTTTTCAAACTTGTTTTAATTGTCAATCGTGTAGCCAGTCAGCAAAAAGAATGCAGTTCTTTCATTTTGAAACTAGAAACTGTTTAGCGAATATAACCGAAGATTTTAAAATCGTTTACTGTCATATTCTCATATTTTATTTTATTTTAGTGTGTTATGTCGTTAATGAGAAATCTGGATTACCTGCAGAGTAAAAGGTATGCCAAATAAACAGCCAACGGTACAGAGTCCTGCTGTAAATAGGACTTTCCGCTGCCTCAAAATCCTTGGATATTCGTCTGTTAAGGATGTTATAATAGTTTCAAGAGCTCCGAACTATAACAAAGATTATATTGTATATTCATGAATGCAAAAACTTCGGAAAATATGTAAATGCTGTGGTAAATAAACCCACCTAACTGTTACATTCGGAACTAGAATGAAGTTATAAATTAAAAGTTGACATTTTAAAGTGATTTGAAGTTCAAGCGATATTAGGTGATAAGGACGAAGAAATCTACACATTATTAGTAGGACGTTTGTCATTGTCGATCGAGAGATCAAATCACTTGTCAAAACAACCGTCTTCCTCTGATGTTTCGTTTAAAAATATAGCTATATACATCTTATCATGAACCTTAAATACGCAAAACTATATCCGAGAAGCATTTTGCAGACTAAAACAAATTTAAGGAGGCTCACTCCTGATGCCGTTTATATCAAGGATTTTTAAAAACCTATTTAAATTGATTAAGCATTGTGAACTTAATGAAATTGTAAAAAGAAATATTTAGGTCCGTGTGTTTTTAACGGAGATAGACGACATCATAAATTTAGCGGGAAAATGGATTTCTCTAGATTTTCCCTTAATTTAACATTAGGACTATTTTTGTCTAAAAGCTTGGAAGTTACATAAAGAATTTTATGAAAACTTGTCAGGTGTCTTAATCGGTGCTGACCCGAAAACCGATGCTATTTGGAACCTTACAATATCTGATTTTTGTAAATTTTGTTGAAAACTAAGGAGTGTCTCCCTCATGCAAAGCTCTGTCCTTAGCTGAATTTGGCTTTACATTTAGATCATATTGGTTATTTGTTCTCTATCAGTTTTTACACATCTTTGAGTTAATGGTCTTCCAAACCGTGAAACGTTTAGAAATTATCTGCACTGAAGAGACATAAGTTGTCGAAATGCGCATATGCAGAAATTAAATTCAAAGTAACTTTGGTATTTAGTTATTTGTTAAAACTGGGTCGAAGCCACTGCTGGTGGACTGTTAGTCCCCGAGGGTATTCACCAGCCCAGTAGTCAGTACTTCGGTGCTGACCCGAAAACCGATGCTATTTGGAACCTTACAATATCTGATTTTTGTAAATTTTATTGAAAACTAAGGAGTATCTCCCTCATGCAAAGCTCTGTCCTTAGCTGAATTTGGCTTTACATTTAGATCATATTGTTTATTTGTTCTCTATCAGTTTTTACACATCTTTAAGTTAATGGTCTTCCAAACATTTAGATTTTATCTGCACTGAAGAGACATAAGTTGTCGAAATGTGCATATGCAGAAATTAAATTCACAGTAACTTCGGCATTTAGTTATTTGACCTAGAGAAGACATTCATGAAATAAAAAGTCGGGTCCGTGTGCAAAATTCTTTGAGCTATTGAACTTGAGAAATCCAGAGGAGTTCCGAAGTCTGACACAAATTCAAAACTGTGACGAATGAGCCACCTTAACTGCATTTTAATGTGTGTTGAATTTGACCGTCCTTTCATGGTATAACTCTCTCTTCCTCTAATAAATAAGTATTTGTGATATGCAAAATGAAAATAAATTTTTATAGCATAACATAACAGGTATTTATATTTTAAACGAATTTTGTTACATAACATCTTAGATTCGATAAACGTGAAAATATGAGAGGAGAAAAATCATGACTTATTACCTGAGTATCAATGCCAACCATGATAAGCATCAGGAAAAATAATATTGCCCAGAGAGGTGCTATAGGTAACTTGGCTATCGCTTCAGGATATGTAATAAAAGCCAGACCAGGACCTGAAATTGGACTGAATACTGATAATTATGTACGTAAACTGTGCTAAAAATATAAAAAAAAATGACAGTGTATATATGATGACAGTTTTTGCTTATAAACCACAAATAAAATATACTGTCCCCTGATTGTCCACACTGCTTGTGCTTTCGTTTGGATATATCCATTTTAAACATTTTTTGCAATAATGGATTTCCTATGTTTGGGTTCTAGTGCTGCTGATGAAGAATAAATTTCCGAAATGGCCATAAAGCTCATCAAAATTATTGCAGTTGGAGTTAACATATGTGTTATGGTCTCATGTTCATTTACTTCATATCCTTGCATAAAATATTTAATACGGAAGTTTGTCTTTTAATGCAGTGTGGAGTTAGTAAAACAATTCCCCGTGTAAGAGATGTATGCTCTTCATTTTTCTTAGATATGGTGTACTTGTACATGACTTTATATCTCACGTGTACACTTTGTTCAATGACTTTTATCTAAATTTATGTAAATTCTAAAACATAAGGTTAAACTCCCTCCATCGTAGTTTTGTCCTTAGCTATATTTGATATTAGCGATTATTGAGATTTCGTTTTGATATATCCATTTTAAACATTTTTTTTGCAATAATGGGTTTTCTATGTTTTGGTTCTAGTGGTGCTGATGAGGAATGAATGGACATACAGCTCATTAAAATCATTGCAGATGGATTTAACATATGTGTTATGGTCTCATGTTCATTTACTTCATATCCTTGCATAAAATATTTAGTTATGTGGCGTTCTTGTTCATTTTTGTTAATTTGTTTTGTATTTGTCCAACTGTCTCGATTCGTGTTGGATATGATTTCCCGTGATTTTAGTTTTATGATTTTAGAAGTCCCCTTTTCTTCGTTCTTGCTTCGGTATCCGTTTGCCGATGTATTGTTTTCAGATCTCATTTAAATAACAAAATACCAACGTTACTATAATTTTAGTTTCTTCATATGGTCATTTCTTTGTATATCTCTTCAGTGCAAATCAAATCAAAACATTTGGAAACCAGTAAACCGAAATATATGTAAAAGCAAGTAGTGAACAATTTACAAATATAATTTAGATAGAAAGGTAAAAATTGGCTAAGGACAGAGCGAAAATAGAAGGTGATACTCCTTCGCTTTACATTTTTTACTTGATTTTGCAAGTAAAAAATCAATCTTTGGACACCACATACATTTATCTACACGTTCATGTATAACGAAGATTTAAATCTGTAATGTGTAGAGATGAATAACAATATACAGAAGTTACTGTTAATTTATTTTCTGCATATGCGCATTTCAACAACTTATGCCTCATCAGTGCAGATGAAAGCAAACCCGAAAAATGTGTAAAAGCCAATAGAGAACAAATAATCAAAAGGGTCTAAATGAAATGAGAAGATTTATTGTTGACAGACATAGAGATAACTAAATACCGAAGTTAAAAGATAACTAAATACAGACGGACGAATATTCGGACACGCTATTTCGTTTTTTACATTAATTCACTTTTTTAAATGTTGCAATGTATGCCTAAATTGATTTGACATCTTTGTTATATTTTGAACACAGCGAGTGTCTTATAAGAAGCAGGAGACGCTTACTCTACCGGTACACCTGATCTCACTCATGGTTTATATTGGGTCCGAGTTGTTCTTTTGTATGTGTGTCTTCATTTCTCTTTTTTTTGTCCCGTATTCCGGTGGTGTCCTCGTTTCTTAGTGTTTCCGATGTTGCCATTGCCCATGGATTGTCGTTCTTTTGACTGACGGTTCGGTTCTCACTTACTTTTTTACTCCTTGTTTTCATTCATTCCTGTACTGTTTCTACTTCTTATAATTTTCTACTTAAATGTTACTTTAAGTAATTGACTATATCTGCTCTTGCTAAAACATGTACATGATATATTAAAATATGGTTTGAATTAACCATTTACCGAAATGCCCTTATCGGCGAGGAAAAGGTTTATACATAAATTACCTTGAGTAGCGACATCAGCGACAGACACTCCCTTTTCCTCAGCCATAAAACCCAACACCGAGAACGTGACAAAACCGGCAAATATACTTGTTCCAGAGTTAATAGCTGGAATGATCATTGCATCTCTGAAACCAGAGATTTGAAGTATACTTGCATTTTATATGCATTGACGCAAATTGAAATAAAGAGAATGTGGCGACCCGGTCAAAAGGCCCAAAAGAAGTTATCAAAATGCAAAAAAAGTATAAGATGCATTGACCTTCCGCAGTACATGATATAGTATTGGTTGTTATTTCTGAGTGCTTTAATTTTATGTTTGGGATTTCGTATATTTTTGCAGATGTCTCGATTTTTTTCCAATTCTTTTTCATGCCATATCTGTGAATGGATTAGTAGTTTGTAATTCTCGTGTCTTGTGTTTCTCCTGTATTCGAGAGGTCACAGGGGGGGGATCAGTATCACGATTTCCCACTGTTTTTAACATTTCTTCCTATTTCCAATATCTTTTGGTGACTTTTCCAAAGACCCACATTTGTTTTTCATTTTCCGACTTCCCACTTGTTGTGTTTTCTAATGTTCCTTTTTGTTTTTTACTTTTCTTTGTCATCTCCTCTTCTACTACCACTAAATTAAGGCATGAGGA
The DNA here is from genome assembly GCA_002080025.1 of Modiolus philippinarum. Lineage (NCBI taxonomy): Eukaryota > Metazoa > Mollusca > Bivalvia > Mytilida > Modiolidae > Modiolus > Modiolus philippinarum. Next base: position 23,755 of record MJUU01070348.1, read on the forward strand.
AATATATCAAAACATTAAAGCAAAATACCCAAAAATAGTGTTTTTTTGATACCGGTTAAAGGGCATAGATTAAAACCACTCTTCTCTGAATCCAATATAAAACTTAAACTGAGTATAGACATTTGTAACTCATATACTAATTTAGAAGAAAATTTGCGTTTTTTCAAGACATCAATGCAGTCGAACTCGTTTTCAAGTTATAAGTAAGACCAGAATCTAATAGATTCGAGGTGCATAACTGAAGCACGATTTTGATCACTCAAACAATACAGTACTCGGTTAGGAGTTTTGGAATGAACAATTAACATGCCCAGTGATAAGACAGTATGTTGTCTCGTGATTAAGGTACATTTATCAGTGAAAACTCAAACATTCTCACAATATGGTCTGTAAGTCTCGCCATGTTACACCGATATTTCATGATGAAATTTCAATTTGAAAACTTCTCCTGCAAAAAAAATATTTTGCTGGATTATGACGTTCAAATTTTCTGCTTTAAACGTCATTTGTTTTAGTTTAAAATGCAACCTCCGGGTACAAGTTATGGTACCGAAAGTTCCATAATGGAACGAGACTTTTAAACCCTGTTGCAAAGTTTCAGGGGAAGGGAATTATCGCAAGTATCACTTTAAAAACTAAAAAATATCTTTCTCATGCATAGCTCTATCCTTAGCATATTTGAAGTTTCCATTTAGATCATATTTGGTTATTAGTTCCCTTTCAGTTTTTAATCATCTTTGAGATCATGGTCTTCCAAATATTTAAATTTTATCTGCATAGATGAGATACACGTTGCCAAAATGGCCAGATGCAGAAACTAAATTTACAGTAACTTCGGTATTTTGTTATTTGACTTTGCTTTTTGCGGCAAACAATTCACATACCACGTTTGACGACAGTATGTTATTTCTTTTTCAAATGTTTGGTCGGAAGCTACAAATTCATTAAATTTTAAGTTTCAAGGGACATAATTCTAACACCACTAAAACCTCTGTATTCAAAATTAAGCTTGGTTTTGCTGCCATAGTAAAAAAAATCAATACCAAATATCAGATAGTATGATATTTTGCTAGTACGATAACAGACAGAAATCCCCAAAAATAATGACATTTCAGTTTTTATCTTCGCTTGGACCTCTGGACCAAAATCGGACTTTCAATGCGTTTTGTGGTAAAAAAAAACTTAAGTAATAGACAAAATAATAAACTGTTGAGCAGTTATCAAAAAGACGACCTCAAAGCCAAACATGCAGGCAGACGTACTGACGGACAAACGAACACACGACTGAAAGTATCATACAGTACCTCGCCACTATTTTACGGTGAGATATAAAAAATTTTCATTGGAGTTAGTTAAGTATAAGACAAAATAAGTGTTCTTCTTTTGTCAGTTGTTAAGCAGGTCATGCTTTCCCTTTCGGAGCACTTGATGACACTCCTGTTTTCAGGGGTTCACACTGTTAGTGCCTTTTTGTGGCGTTCTTCTTCAAAGGAAAACCTGGATAAATATGTTTGCATACCATGTGTATAAACGATGCTTATATCCAAAAAAGAAATACCTAATTTGACATTACACCGGACTTTTCACTCGCAGTGTGACGGATGTCACTTGTGAAACAGGTCATGCTTTCCCTTTCGGAGCACTTGATGACACTCCTGTTTTAAGGCGTTCACACTGTTAGTGCCTTATTGTTTTATGTACTCTTCGTTTCGTCTTCGCCATTTATGTTCTCTTGTCTGTATGTAATCTTCATATTGCCATGCATTCTGGATAGACGATTTTCGATCTTGCTTCGGTATTCATTTGAAAATTTATGTTTACTGAAATAACATATGTATGGGTATGAAATAATAGTGCTTTACCTATATATATTGTGATTGAACTTGTTATAACTGCCAAAAGTCAGGAGACCACCCCAACCCATTGATGAAGAGAAGAAAATTTGTAATGCCGCCTCTCCCCAAACCTGAAACAAAATATATTGTAATATATTGCTCTGGTAATTGCACAGATTACAGTGTTTTTTCCCTAATAACAACACTTACAATGTCCAAGTAGAATAGTTCACCATTTTCCGACATTTTTAAACAATATTATTCTAAGAGACATATACAATGTAGATGGTTACTGGTAAAAGACCGTCAATAACTTTGGTAAAAAGTAAACATGAGCGTCTTAAATTTTGTTACTACTCTGCTGGATGAAGATGTTTGATCAGTTTGGTGGTCAAGTGATAAACAAAAATTCTTATTGATCAAGAGTCATCGTGTTTACTCCAATCTCATTCAGATTTATGGCAACTTCAAGATGAAGAACAATAAAAGCTTTGTTCCATTGTTTGGTGCTATCATTTATTAGTAAAGACTTGGTCTCATGTGCATTTACTCTATATCCTTTCATAGTTTATTACTATAAAACTTATTCATATTTTCAAATTCTAACATGGCTCTAGTTAATCGTCAACCAGTGTAATACTCGATCACCATATATTTCGCACATGCGCAAATGATATTAGCATATGAGTAAACGGGACGAAAAATAACAATGTTTTATTTTTTTCGTCTCAGTTCATGAAGGAAATTACGATTAAGAACACTTTCTAACTAAATCATGCCATTCAGACACGTAAATGTGTATTGTTTTGCTTTA
>MJUU01070350.1:0-25108 GCA_002080025.1 Modiolus philippinarum
GCACTTTTTGAAATTGGTCCATATCAGATTTTTTCAATATACTCTTACAGGATACCGTCCGAATTTTGGACTGGAAATTTTTCGTACGGGTCTAGGGGTTCTAGGCTAGATGGCGTTCATTAGGCCTTGGACCCAACTACCTGCTATATGATTGCCAACGTGGAGAAACGTCAGCAAGGGTCCATCCGCACTTTTTGAAATCGGTCCAGATGTTCACTATTAAGCTAGTGTAATTCAATTTCCATAGGCGTCAATAGTAACATATCCTCCTTTACAACTTTATCTGTCCTTTTTTTCTCTAAAAAATGTCATTTCCCACGACGAAGAATAATCACTGTAAATTTCAACAACAGAAACTTATATGTTGCCATTGGTTTTCCGTTCTTAATTTTGACCTCTAGGTAATTACCCGAAATTTTGAAGAAAATTGCGTGTATTTAATGTAAACTAGAAACGCCTTTTTTCAGATTATTGCAGATAATAAAGTGTTTTTTTTATAGTTTTAAATGCAGTGTTTAATAAAAAAAAATAATAAATAACAGAAATCAATTACATCCAATCAGTGGGCTGGCAGACCCATTACCGAGCTGTAGATTGGGTGGCCAAAAAGATTCCAAAGCAATGTTCTGCTTATTACACTCTTTTTACTGTAAATGGTAATGAGATATTAAATTTTAAATGCACATTGATAAAGAATATCAGTTTTTTTTTATTTTTATTATTTTACCTGCACTCTGTGATATAATCTCAAAATATTTTATATAGGTGAGTTTATCTTGCTAAAATTCGGGTCTAAGGATTTTTTCTTATTGTCGGGTTTACTTCCTTTTTCAAACAAATCTGACCAACACAGATGCTTAAATTTGTTTACGATTCTGGGCTGACAGAATATCTTTGTAGCCTTCAATTATACTATCTAATAATAAGTTTCGTATGTTTGTGCAAATAATTTAATTGTGGGGAGATCTATCATAGTTATTTTTAGCTGAGATTGATGATGGGTAGAACGCGGACCTCGAAGAAGACACCCCAAAGTCAACCATGAAAACGGCCTTTAATATTCAATTTTTATTTGAAAACTGTTTTGCCATATAATTTTTGAGCTTTTGTATAGTTCATGCAAAATGTCCAAGTATTTGACCGAACGCACCAATTCTTATTGGCGGATGGGGTATTGGCGGATAGCGGTTATTGGCGGATGGTAATGGCGGGTCACTTCACTTTACTTCATGCTTACTACCCGTCTGCTCGGCCATTTACAACTCCGGCTGCGGCTCTGACCAATGATTATGTTATTGCCGATCTTTACGAGTCGGTATAATCGGATTCTTTTATGTTAAAGATGGTATTTTCCATCCTTTAATTTTTGGCTGATACCATTTACACCAAGAAGTCATTGCTATAAGTTGACTAAGTGATGAAAGGATCAATTTATTGTGACAAATTATTCTAAATTTGTAAACAAGTGTTCTGAGATTTATCCCCTCACTACATCAATTTGTATAGGTGGATGACTTCATGGGCATCCAATGTGTGGTTGATCTGTCTTTTTTAGTGAGTGATTCACTTGTAGTTTTATTTCACGGGCATCCTATCCGACTCTTATTTTTTGTGAACCAAGCTACCCCGACTAACCGTGCTCATTTAAAAATACATATTTTCAATCTGCTACACAAATAACATGTCACGCACTGCTGCTTACTTACTTGTGGTAGCTATCGAACTATTAGTATTCAATCTGTCAAGTCATGAAATGGTATATCTGGATTGCAGTGATATTTCTTCTTTACCAGGAAATATCTGCAGGTAAACATTTTCATTGTCCAACAAAGAAATATATTTAAGAATTTTAGTAAAAGTACGGATGTTTTTTTTTTCATATTTTATGCTTAATACAAATATTAAGAAGAGTAGAAATAATAATAAGAAACGCAACAAAAACAATAAAGCTTAATAAGTCTCACAACTTCGTTAGGTAGAAACCAAAATAGTTATTTAAAGGATCTTTGAACTGTGATATACTATGAAAATGATTGATATTCTTAAAATTCCGCCGTAACATCCAAAGTGACTATAATCCTTCTTCAAAATTATATCACAAAAATGAACTGATCACGAGAGATATAATTCGCCGTTTTGTGCCATATCGCAACGAAACAACGCAGAATGTTGATATCTTTTAAAATTTAAATTTGCCCTAATTATCGTCAATATCTCAAATTACTTTAAATTTGCAAGTAAGTTAAAAACAAAAGAAAGTAAAAGTATGTAATAATCAGTATGACAAGATCTACACGCTCAGCAATTTGAAGAAAATCCACCGACAAGTCGGGGAGTTATTGTCCTTTTTTCAAAAATTTGCAAAAACATATTTTTTACAATTTTTTTTTAAAACTAAGGAGTATCTCCCTTATGCATAGCTCTGTCCTTAGCTGAACTTTGGCTTTTCTAGTTAGATCTTTTTGGTTATTTGTTCTCTATCAGCTTTTACACGTTTTTTTGGTGATTGGACTTCCAAATGTTTTGGTTTTTATCTGCACTGATGAGCATAAGTGGTCGAAATGCGCATATGCAGAAAATAGATAAACTTTGGTATTTTGTTATTTAATTTCATTTTGTATATTGAAAATGGTAAAGGTATGAGTTTAATGGAAACAGGAAACACCCACAATGGCTGAAAATCGCAATAACATGTCACCTGGAAACTACATCAGAAAAACACCGATAAAAAGACATTAGTCAACAACGATAGGAACTCAGGATAGCCGGATTATGTACCAGCACTAACAAAAACTAGCGGTAGGGTTAAACCAGTTGATGGGTACCCAACCACCCCCTTTATCTATCCCGTTTCTATTATATGCATTTGTAATGATAAACATAAACATAATTCGATACAGGTAGACTACTAACTCCATGGCCACTATCTTGAAAAGGAAAGAAAAAGACAAAACGTAATTTAAAGAAATGGGTCAAGAGTCCTTAAGTTTGTATTACAAAAATAAAATGTCCAAAAAATAGCAAGATCAACGTATCGCACAGTCTTGTACCTTTCCCTTTTTGTTCGAATTTTCATGATTTTGGTATGTTTTTGCTTAAATTTCAACAGCTATTCAAAAATGTTCAAAGACTGCATTCTACATATGTCGGAAGGTTTTGACATTATCCAAGATGGCTTCAAGCGGAGAACATTTCTATCATTGGTACCGGAAACACAACTGTTTTCAGACGAAAAGCATAAAATTATATATAAACTTGCTATTGTTCGAATAACAATCAAATAGGTGCATGTTCTATTTTATTAGTTTCAAGGACCGTTGACCGCATAAGTCACAGTGAAGCCTGTGATTTTAAAAGATGTTATAATCATCCACTGAGGTGTAATATTTCTTTTTTAACTTTAAGGTACAAAAACGCCTGCAGTGAAAACGACAGGAAAACATAAAAGGAGTGACAAGACTACAGGAACTCACAAGAGCTGGAAATTTTATTACAAAAAACACAAAGGCAAAAACGGATTTGGTATGCAGATTAACAGTACATAACATAAAAATGAGTGTTGTGTTATGGCCACAAATTAACAATATAAACAAAATAAAAATAATAAAGTAGGCCACAATCAAAAAGTAAAATACACCAAAATATACAAATTAAAAAATGACACAAAAAGAGAAGAAAGTTGAGTTTTGGCCGTATAGCCTTCGACTAGGGGGCTACGGGGCCCTTTTCTCAACAGTGTTCATTAATTAGTGATTCGTTTTCGGTGTAGTGATGTATTGATTCTTTTCGTTTAGTAGTACAACCTTTCTCCGGAAAAAACACGACTCAAATGTTTCTTTCACAACTTAAATTTATTCAACAATACTTGTTACAATCAAGCTTCAAGGCCCAAGCTAGCAATGAAGTTTCCCCGAGAAATCTCACTGAATTAGCCAGGACACTAATCAATGAAAAATACACATAAAAGGCATCAGAAATCAAAACTAATATAAATTATCATATTCAATTACAAAATATCTAAAATCATCAATTGTTACTGAGAATATCTCGATGTTTACAAATATTTTACACTAGATTACAAATCTTTTCAAAAAGGGCCTCTGAAAAAGTGAATTTCTTTCGATATATCCCCTAAACTCTCTTACAAAAAACATTTATGAATTTCCTTTTTTGTTCCGCTTTATAAATTGAAAATCCTATTATTGTCAAAAGATAATTCAAGTCATGGTAATTTTTGTCAAATAATTTGTAACAAATAACCAAATGTTTTAAAGTTATACCATTATTAATGCCCAATTTAGCCAATAATTCTTTAATTTTATCCCAAAATTCACATTAAAATTTACATATAATGAAATAATGTTCGTAATTCTTTTCTTCCCACAACAGAAACAAGAACTGTTGTTTGTTATTTTCCATTTAAACAATATTTTATTAGTGGGTAATATACATTGTAATAATTTCCATCTGAATATCTTTATTTTCGTGTAATTTTTCAAATATAAACGAATAGACATGAATACCGCTTAAGTGCACGCTAGGGTCTTCTTGATCTCGCTTGAGGGGGTGAATATTGTTCGCCTCTGGTTGAAGACCCTCAGGCTACATCAAGATGTAGACAGGAATAAAAGCCCTGTCCTTGATAAACTGGAGTTTTCTATGTATCGTGCGCGTTTTTGTCACATGTACATTCACAAAGTATCCTTTCATTTTTCTTATGAGACAAAAAAAAAGTATTTTTGTCATCGCATTGATTGTCAAAATACAAATGTGCCCATGTATTGTGACCAGTACATTCGTTAAATTTATTCTTGACACAAAGATTATAAACACTTTTATTTGACAAAGTGGAAATATCCCTAAATTTTCCTTCCCACAGAAAAATAGATTTTAGAGAAACTTCCTGAACAATACTTTTCTTAGAGTTTTCCTTTTTCAAAATAGTTAACCATTCTTTCGGATAGACTTTTTTATTTTGTTTACTTCTGATATCAAGTTTGTTTTATCTTGTAACACCTCGAGAATAAGTTGTTCATGTATATCACAATCTTTATCCAAAATATCATTCAGAAATATAATACCACTTTTAATCCACGAAGTAAAGAACAGACATATGTTATTAAATTCAATGAAAGAATTTCCCCATAATATTTGTTTTCTAATATCAAAAAATGGGTTTTTTGGAAATACATGTATCCGCCACCATCTCGTATCCAAGATTTCAATACCTCTTGATAAAATGTTGGGATAGTTTCAAAATCTAAAAATTAGAAAGTTCTTTCCATAGATTTCTAAGATGTTTTGAGGTATAAGTTTCCAATTTGCATTTGTCTCATCTAACATTTTCCCTACCCATGCCACTCTTTGAGATATAAAGTAGCTTTTAAAATCTATCATATTTAGTCCCCCTTTTCAAATTTACCTATCAGAGATGTACGTTTTACCTTATCTTTTTTTTGTTTTTCCATTTAAACTCAAAACAGCATGATCCTATTTCTTTGACATACCTATCTGGAATGACACAAGTACTGCCAATGTAAGTAAATTGCAGTAATATTAATGATTTTATAATTAAAATTCTACCCAAAATAGTTAATTTTCATTTTTGCCATGACTTTAAAAGTTGCTTCATTCTTCTAAATTAAGATTTATACATTTATCTTTGCCATGACCAAAATATACACCAAAGGCTTTTATCGGTTTTTCTGTCCAAATAATGTTCCCAATATCATCTTAACTATGTTTAAGTTTACCCATCCAGATTCCTTCTGTTTTATTTGTATTTAAAATTAAACCTGAAAATGAGCCAAAAATGTCGAGGCATTCGTCGCTTTAGTTATGTCTTCTTTACTACTTAGAAACAACGTGGTGTCATCTGCTAACTGTGTTATTTTAAATGAATATGATTTATTATCTAACTTTATTTGAATACCCTTAATGTTTTTATTATTTCGTATACGCAAAGCCATAATTTCTACGGATATAACAAATAAAAGAGCAGACAAAGAGTACCCTTGTCTAATACCACCAAAAATTGTAAAAGGCTCGGATATCCATCCATTATTCGTGATAGAAGTTTGGATATTGTTATATAAAGTTTTTACCCAACACGTGAATGTTTCCAAAAAACCCAAAATAGCGCAAAGTTTCAAACATGAAATTCCATTCCAGACTGTCAAAATCCTTGGCAAAATCTACAAAAACAATCCCAGCCTCAATCTTATACGAGTCAATATAATCTATAATGTCCTGAATCTGGCGTAAATCAAAACCAATAAATCTTTTTTTAATGTATCCCGTCTGGTCACTGTTTATTATTTTGGGTTATACCGTTTTAGTCGTTGCGTTAATACTTAAGTTTCAAATCAACTTTTAAAAGTGAAATATGTCTATTATTAGTTAATAAAACGGATCTCATTTTCTTAATTATCAATGAAAGTACACTTGTTCTTTGAGAATAACTCATGCATGTATTATTATAACATTCATTTAATACCCTCACTAAAATTCCTTTTAATTTTGGTCAGAAAGTTCTGTAGAATTCAACAGACTGTCCCTATAAACCAGGAGATTTGTTCAGTTTATGTTTGAAGATAGCATCTGTGCATGATTCAATCGTCATTTCACGGTTTAAAATTTTATTATCCGATTGATTTAAAGATTTATCTAGGTTTGTCTCTTACATTAGAATCATCTTGTTTTTTACTAGTGTATAAATTTTTGTAAAAATCTCTAATCATTGTTACTTAATTTTTTTATCATTAATTGATTATTTTCATTTTTAAATTGATTTGTTGACTTTTTAATTTGTCTTTGCCTTTCGAGATAGAAAATACGAATTGTTTTTCCCCTAATTCCTGATCTAATCTGCGCCCCGCGGTCTTTTTCCGAAAACAAGTTTTCAAGTTTTGTTTCAATTTGGATAATATCAGAACTTATATGAACATTTTCATCATTTAACTGATCTCTTATTTTTGTTTTTATTTCTAATTTATTTTCAAAACTTCTAACTAGATCCCTCAAATTTCTTGCTTTATATTTGCAAAATGAAATTGTTAATTCTTTATTTTAATTTTTTGAAGCATCCCAAAGTAATCTTATGTCATGTGTGTTTTCTTTTTTTTTTTTACATATTGATTTATTAGAAAATTAACTTTATTTTGATATTCATCATTGTTTACGACGGAGTTATTTATTTTCCAAAATCCATGCCCTCTTTCTGTTGTTCTGGGTGAATTTCTAGAAAAACTGCTCGGTGGTCTGTCGAATTAACAAGGGCTGGTTTGATTTTACACGACTGTACCTGATTTATTATATCTTTTTTTTCAAGAGAAGATAATCTATCCTACTGCGTTGTGTACTATCTTTCCTTTGCCAAGTAAACTGTTGTTTGGTTTTGTTTAAATGTCTCCATATGTTAACCCGGATAATTCCACTCACTACGATCGCTTCATTAAGAAGGAGAGAATCGGATACGGAGAGGGATTGAATTATTCGAGTTACTCCATATGTCTACTAAATTATATTCTCCTTTATAATAGTTTTTAAAGAAGAAATTGTTGGTATCTTAGAAACCGAAATACTTTTTCTATCATTTGCAGTAATTAATATTTCATTGAAATCTCCCCCAATACTAATGTCCCTAATGTATACTCTGCCAAAAGTTTACTTATCTTTATAAAGAAAGAATTTCTTAACGACTTATCTTTATAAAGAAAGAATTTCTTAACGTTCTGCAAGTCCCGTTTTCCAATCGGGATTGGTCGTGTCTATAAAGGAGAAAGTAAATAGTCAAATTGAACTACCAGTACAACTTTTTTGCAGCAAGAGAAAAACAAAAAGGTACAACCGATTCAGAAAGGACCAAAAATTTTAACAATAAAACAAATTGATTCAACAGAGTAAACAGAGATAAAACAAATGCAGACAACAGTAATAACAAGTCGAAACCGATAGAGACAACCACAACACCGACGACATGAGAAATCGAGACAACCGGAACACCAAGGACAAGAGAAATAGAGACAACCGGAACGGTAAAAACAAAACAAATGGAGACAACCGTAACAATAAAGCACAACAAATAGGTACAACCGAAACACCAAGAACAATACTTATAGATGCCGTATCAACAAGGTCACAATACATAGAAACCACCGAAACAGCTAGAACGAAGAAATAAATTCAACTGAAATAACAATAGCATGTAACAAATGTAGACAAAGGTAAATCAGGGTTATAACAAAATCAGAGTTGTCGAGAGCTGAAGTCCATGAGACAAAAAGAAAAATCAGGTGGAAACCACCGGGAATATTGTCGACCGCAATGGTCCTGACTTAGAACATGCATTTCAAAAGATATTTTGGGTTAAATCGGATTTATGGCATGCCAAACCTCCTAACGACACAGACAATAATAAATAAGTACAAACGTAAGACAAAATAAACAGAGACAACCAAACAAAGGCAATACAAAAAAAAAATATGAAAATAAAAACAAATAAAGTGTTACATCAAACAAAAGATATATACATGTATATTCTCTAACATTATTTCCAGTTGATTTGGTATATTTCTCTTATCAAGATAGTCAATTTTTCACATTTTAGAGTTCGAGGTTTACCCGAGAACTTTAAAATGTGAAAATTTAACAATCGAGATGTTAGAAATTATCGTAATAAACCGGAAGACAGTGCTAGAGATTGTTTCTCTAATTTCTACTCAATCTATTTGAACTAAAGCGATCTCTTTAGTCTCCGGTCTCAAGTATGCCTCCATTTTGTTGCTATTATCGTTGCTATGTGTATCATTACGCTTTTAATTGAAAGGGATATTGAATATAATATTTTTGATAAAAATGTCATATTTTCAATAACTTATTGAGTTATCTTAGTCATAAAAATGCAAAAACCATTTTGCTAGACAATGATGCAAGTGTTAATTTCATTAACATTCGGTTGCACTATTTCTAGAAACGGACACGAGACATTTACATGATTGACCAATCGCCAACTGAGATCAAATTTTCAAAACATTTTGATTATTATTTCGATAGCCAATCTGTCAGGAGTTGTTTAAATTTACTAGAAATTAGAGAGAAATATAATTAAAACAACAAGAACAAAATAAATATATACGGCCAGAATAAAACTAAATGATACAACCGAAACATCATTGATAAAACGAATAGAGACAACGGTAACACCTAGGACAGAGAAAATGAAGAGAAGCGTCACAAAAAGGACAAACTAAATCGAGAGAACCATAACAACACAGGATAATACAAATGGAAACAATCATAACAAGAAACTAGAAAATATATTCCACTCCATTTTATTCCAGAAAAAAAAACTAAATAGTAAGTGCACAATGGCAGGATGTATTGAACATTCGGAAATTTTCATTGAATTTCACTAAGTGGTCTAGGAGGAGTTGTCGCCACAAAGTGTGTACCCCTATGGTGGACGGACGAACAAACCAACCAACCATCAAATGAATAATACACGAACACCATAAATATTTAACATCAGAATATAAACATAATTTGTGTCAAACTTTGCACAGATGCCCTTGTTTTATTTTTATTTGAATAAAAGTTTTAAGCAATTAATATTCCTTAGTACGAGATTCTTCTGTCGTCCGAACGGCCCCTTTCCGATTTGGTTGGGCTCGCTTATATGATGCAAGCCCAGTGCAAAGGTCATGCCGACGTCAGGAGAATTTCATGCTACATTTTCTATGGAAGCTGCTCTACAAAAATAAAATTATCAGAAATATGTTTATCCTCCAAGAAAACTATTTGCCAAATTGAAGTATTCAAGGCAACACATGTTAATCATTTCTTCTACCACTATCCTTCCGTTATTTTTTTCATATTGGCCCATTGCTTGTCTTTGTGTCATTTTTATGTTCCCTTATTCTATCTTATTTTTGTAATATACATCGGGAATGCATCTTAGTCGATGGGTCAAGAGGGGTTTCATAAACAGTCTATTAACTGTACAATTTTTATGATTAAGGTGGCTCACTCATCACGTTTTTGAATTTGTGTCAGAATTCGGAGCTCCTCGGGTTTGCTCTAGTTCAATGGCTTAAAAATTTTGCACACTGACCCCCACTTTTGATGTCATAAATGTCTTCTATAGTTCAAATTAAGACACATGACAAGTTTTCATATAATCCTTGATATAACTTCCTAGCTTTTAAACCAAAAATAGTCCTTATGTTAAACCAGGGGATATCCAGAGAAACTCATTTTTCCGCCAAATTTTAATGTCTTTTATCTCCGTTAAAAACACACGGACCTATATATTTCTTTCATACCATTTCATTCAGTATTCAATGCTGAAAAAATACGTTTCAAGAAATCCTTGATATTAATATCATCAAGAGTGAGCCTCTTAATTCCCTTTAACATAACAGAAAATACCAAAAAACAGTTAGCAACTGATTTATTTCACAAACAACATTTACAATAAGCTGATATTCACAAAGCACATTAACAGAAAAGGTTTTGTCCCCCTTTAAAATCCTTCCACAGTCAATATCGTGTTGATACAGTGCGTTATGTTGACATTTTTCTTTGCTTCTAGATCATTAAAATTACTTTTTTACCTTATTACTTGATATTATAACGACACCTGTAAGTGGTTTATGTATGTACTCAAACGAAGATTTTTGTGAGCAAATTTTAATTATTGGTCAATTTTCTTTGAAAAAAGGTAATGGTTACATGGTGCATGAAGACTTCTTTACAATAAGCTCAGTCTGAAATCCGGTGGTATTTAAACAATACAAATGAACTCTCGTTTAGAAAAGATAAAAATGTCGATTGCAACGCGTAAGTCGTTGTCAGGGCCTGATAAAAGTTACTTATAACATGAAAATTTATACTCTGTTATGTTCATGTGACGTATCTTGATATTGACAAATGATATTTTTTATTTTTTTTTTATATTTCTTGCATATTTTTGAATGAAAAATGAGATTTCCCGGAATACTTATGGTTCCAAAGAGTTTTGGATCTAGGAATTTCTTTATAACGAAAATTTCCAGGAAAAAATATACTTTGCAATTAAATATTCATCGATTCATTTTCAAATTTTGGACTTGGTACACGCAGTGGTTTTGACGAAATAAAGTTTATACCTCGCAACCATCAAGGTAATATAAACAATACCGATTTTTACTCACTAAGCACGTGGGGTTTTGAATGGGTTTTAAATGAAGGCACGCCCTTTTCATTAATTGAACCAATGAAATTTTGTGTTGGTGAAAAGGAAAATGGTGCCGTTTCGAAACGATAAAATTTTGCCTAGTAACATAGGATTAGATTTGGATCTTAGCATTTCTTATGCAAGAATCGGTACTAAATTGACCTATAAATAAAGTATGTTAAAAAATCTATCATATAATCTTGTCTGGGTACATGCATTTTAACGCCCTATAGCAATTGATTTTGACCAGTGTGTCCATTCAATGTTTTCATCACGGCAGTAAATTATGTAAGCAATTCGCATATTACCTCTTCTTATGGGCAATTTAATCACTATTTAACTACAAAGTAAAGATCTGGGAATTGATTGACGTTTTCACTAAAGATTGTATTTGTTTACTTCTTTTGAAATCTTGACATTTTGTTGACTGTTAATTTTCGTCGCCATGCTGTTAATTTGTTCCGAAAAAGTTATGAGACAAAGAAGAGTTTTTTCTAGAAGGGAGATAATTTTATACCACTAGATTTCCCGCTGAGATGTCAAGCGTTGTAGCTCCAATTTAAACACTTTTTGCATTAGTGGACAACCATTGGATTTTTTTGGGGAGTGGGTGCTTTGGCGATTTTGTAAATAAACAATTTAATCTAAGTGCCAGTTAAAATAAATATTCTAATTCGACTTGTCATGGAAAAAAATATTTTGATTATTATTTAAAGAATAAAATTTTTATCGTAAATACAAATAAATAAATGATGTGACAATTGGTGAGAATATATAAATAATTTGTTCGAGATTTTGACGAAAACAAATAGATTTTCTAGGCATACCCCCCCCCCCGAAAAACAAATGGTCGTCCCCCCAGGACTGGATTATGCGTGGAATATATACTACCGGAAATGAAAAGAATATGTAATAATAGTTTTTCTTTAGCCTGACCTTTTTACAATTGAAAGTAAGAAATTATTGAAGCAAAATCTTTTTTTTGCACCTTTGTGTTTATTGAATTTGACTTATTTCTCCGGTTGGAGTACCTATTTTTAGCAATGAAATGATATACAGCAGATGCACATGTGACAAGGTCTCTACAAATACACGATTAAACAAAGCAATGGAACAACGTTTTTTTTGTTGTTGTTCTTCATCTTGAACTCCGTACTTCAACAATGAGCTATGCTAATGCCGCACAGTAGGTTAAAGACGGCCCCTAGCACCGGTTTGAGCGGAATTGATTACTAATTGTCGAGCAACGCTACATCCATATTTACCTTTCGTTATGAATACAGGATTATCAACAAACATAAAATTAAGTACAAAGTGCTCTTGAAACTGATGTCACTCATCGAGTCAATTGCAAGAAAACTTTGCATAATAAAACAATGAGATGTTGGCACTATAAACAAAATGGTCATAGTAACATTTGGAAATTGCAAAAACAAAAAATAATTAAATATGAAAATGAAAATGCCAAAATTTGAAAGTATGATAGTGTTTCCATTTGAGATATTCTTTAAAGAACAAGTTCACCATAAATGAAATGTATATAGAGCATACATGTCGCGAACGGGGAATGTATTAGTTGGTTGTCCCATATCAGTACCCATGTCTCTTTTCATTGGTTCGTTGACACATTAACTGTAGCATATAAGCGGTAAAAATTCAGATGAACTTGGATTTGAACTGTATACTTGTAGCCGACACTCGTCCATGTACGTGTGAAAGAAAATATTATTTCTGGTTGTGTCCAGACCCTGATGGTGACTGTCGATACTTTCTTAATTGTCATCCAACGAATGGCCTTGGTGCTAGAATGAAATGTGCACAGGGCACGGTATATCTCCACAAAATAAAGGCATGCGTTCATGGATTTAAACACTATCCGTATAACTGTAAGTATTTTTTTTAATATATCTTTGTAATTCAGAGGAAGACACGATCCTAATAGATATAACTTGACAATATCCTTATGGTATGAATTTGATGCACGTGTGTGCTTAAAAAGGAATCATGCACACTAAATTTGGTGTCAGGATGAATTATTTCGTTAGGGACCGACCATTTAACCTGAAGGGGGGGGGGGGNTTTTTTTTTTTTTTGCACGCGTATCAACAAAATATTTTTTTTTCAAAATTAACATTATTTTTTGGGACAGAAAGCCTCCTTCAGAAATTTTTTTTTCATCATTTTGGCAGTCAAAATATTTTTTTCACATAAAATCAGATCCAAAATATTTTTTTAGAAAAAAACCACAGCCCCCCCCCCTTTCAAGTTAAATGGTCGGTCCCTTAGAGGATCGCAAAACGGTTCCGGGGTTGAACCCCCTTTTCTGTAAAAATGCTAATTTTCACGGAAAATTTAGAGGAAATTGATGTAAATATTGCAAAAATAGCTTTGAACCTTCTTCTCTGCAACCTCCTTGGAGCTCTTTTTGGAAGGCTGGATCCACAGGTGTATACGTCCAGTCAGGTACAATACATTAAGTGACAAGTAGGTAGGTTCATACATATGACATCATAGTGTAGAATTACATTAATTATACAAACTAAAATGTAGATAATTTGTTAACTTAAATAATATATTGATGCATTTATTGTTGCACACAAAAATGTGGATAATTTGTTAACTGGAATAATATAGTGTGACTATGCATTGTCTGTGTCTGTTAAAATTGTTATTATTCCTTCTGCTCAGTCAGAACTTCATTTTGAATCGATTTGCAGTAGATGTAGTTAAAAAAAAATCTTCGGACATTTTGATTTTGCATTTTACGACATTTGGAGTTTTTTTAAATACAAAAACTTATATCCATGGCTCAAATTAGTACAGAAGTTAAACCGAAAAAGATGATAAAGAAGAAAGTAAAAACAAAAAAAAAACAAGAACAAAAAACTTTCAGAAGTTTGGAATTCTTTTCGAAGTTTGAACAATTGTTATACTTTTTGAAATTCATTTTGGGAGCAGATTTGACTAATAACATCGGTGAATCAACCAAGTAATCTAGATATTTTTATGCACATAAATATGTTTAATTACTGAAATATATAATCTTCTCTTTGATATTGTTTTTCATGGCTTCCATAAACATTTCATGTATTTATCGTTCCTTTAATTGGAACTTGAGCTTTGAACTTTATTTATTCTCATAAACAACATAGTTACAGAGAAGATATACAATACACACATATATATAATGAGTATAAGCATGTGTGTGACAAATGTACAGAATGTCTAAATAACTAACCTGGACCACAGACTCTCACAGATATTATTCTAATAAATTTACATAGTTTCACCAATAATGCAGTGTTTGTTGATGAAAATAACGAACTAAACTTCAAAATATTTGCATTTCGAGTACAGTATTGTGGCAGAAGTTGTAGCCTCTCTTTTTTAAAATATTTACATGCCATTATATAATGAAATTCATCACCGATGTCGGTGGAATCACAAAGATGGCACAACCTATCATTTCGTGGTGTTATACCATCTTCGCTTCCACCGGCAATCGGTGATTTCCACATCTAAATTTACAAAATGTTAGGATCGTATTAAACGGAAGAATTGATAAATATTTTTCTTCTGATAGATCATTTTTATACAATCTATAACATAAACTTTTAGGTGAATTATACATTTCAGCATACCATTGTTGTTGGAACTGATCTTTTAACTTTTGTTTAATAGACTTAGCTATCCACTGTTTATCAAATAAATGTGGACTATACCAAACATTTGAAATTCCACAGTCATCAAAAATTGATTTTACAAAGGATAGCCATTTACTTCCAATACCATAATAGGTCAAATTAATATTTAGCAAATTATATAAAATATAAGATATTTTACAATCTTTTCCAGTTTGTAAACGACACCAATAATTAACCATTCTAGTTTTAATTTCGATTTCTATAGGGTATCTCCCTAACTCGCCATAAAGCATAAAACTAGGAGTTGACTGTTTTAATCGAAATACAAAAAGTATTCGGTCACTCTCTTTTTTCACTATATATTCTATGTAAAACCACATTTTTTCAAAAAAATATTGTGAAGACATTGCTTATCCAATTTCTATATAGTTTTCACTGTTAATTATGTAATTTTATGCAGTTTCAGTGGATAATTTTGAATTAATTTTATAAGTTGTAGTTTTAAAGCTTCAATTATTTAAACATAAAGTAAAAATTTTGTTGTGGAAAATCCTTATATGTGCAAGTAAAAATATGACATCATGTTTTTACTCTGTCTTTAAATTATTCCTTCTCTAAAACCTCAAATAAGAAAATTATATCCAAATAAACAATGATAATTGATTAATTTCTCTATTTTATGGTGCAAATTTTACCAAATGCTTACAAAATCTGAGATGTACTTTTTCAAGTATGTCAGAGTTTTCAAATCCCCATATCTCTGATCCATAAACTAAAATTGGGACAATAGCTTTATCAAACATTTCTAATTGACATAATAATGAGAGTTTATTTGATCGACATTTTTTAATTATACTATACATAGCTTTAGTACCCTGTTCTTTTAAGTATTTTCTTGTTTCTAAAAACGAACCACTTCTTGAAAAAATTACACCAAGATATTTATAATGTTTTACTATTTCTATTTCAACGCCATTTATGAAAAATGTAGGGTTTTAGGTTGTCTACCTTTTGAAAATACCAAAACTTTTGTCTTAGATATGTTTATCTTAAGTTTCCATTCAATACAATAGTCATAGAATCTATCTAGTAAAACTTGTAAGTAATTTTCAGTTTCGGCCAATAAAATGATATCGTCAGCATATAATAAAGGGAAAAGCTTGAAATATAATTCTAGTTCAGTTTCTATATGTGTTGTGATAGATTTAAGTCCCCTTATATCACAGCCTTCTAAATACTCATGTAAATCGTTTAGATATAGAGAAAAAAGTAAAGGGGATAAATTTTCCCCTTGTCTTACTCCAGTTTCACAAGCAAAGACATCAGACATCATATTATTATGAACTATTCTCGATTTTACATGACAAAAGAGTAATTGGTCTATAGTTTTTGGCTTCTAGGTTACTTCCTTTATTTTTAAAAATCGGGATTACATTTCCAATAAGCCATGCTTCGGGCAAAATCCCTGTATCAAAAATCAAGTTAAATAATGACACATAAATATCAATAAATTTATCCAAAGTTGAGGAAATATATTCATTTATCACTTGATCTGCACCAGCAGATTTATTGTTTTTAGCTTTTTTAACAGCTTTCACAATTTCATCACGTGTGATCATATTATTCAAATTTTCGTTTTGCTACAATCATGTTTTTATTTTGTTATGTTTAATTTAATTGGCCAGGTATTCATTACATGTAAATTGTTTACCTGCTAAGTGCTCACCTTTCTTTTTCACATTTCAAGATTGGTATGGACACTGTTAACATGTCATTAATTGTATCCACATGTCGACTATCGATTTTGAATTTTTGTTGAAGCGTCAACCAAAATTTTGATTTTTGATTTTTTGTACTTTGGAAGTGCTTTCATTCGCTGACATCAATTTTCATGGGTTTCCTTAACACTACTATTTCGTGGGTACTTAAATTCGTGGTTTGGAACTCTATGCATTAAAACTCTATGGAAAAATGTGTTTCGTTGGTAATTTAATTTCATGGTTTCAGCGAACCACGAAATCCACGAAATTAGGAACCCCACGAACAATAGTACTTTCACAGTAATCGTTTTCATCTAGTTATGAACGAGTTGACCTCCCTTGGATTGAAATATCATTCAAATTACAAGGAGATTATGTTTAACAGTAATAATTATTATAAATTCAAAATATATAATCATTTTATAACCCTATTTTCCAGCTGTGCATAGGCGCAGATGTCAAAAACATTAGTCAAGTTGTCTTTCAATTCCGTTTCACCAATGAAAACATCAACTAATGGATAACCTAAGTGAAAAATGTACACTTTATTGATTTCATTTGTCTGACTCCTAGATAATCTTAGCCCATGAGAATGCTTTAGATGGGATTTTTGTGTGACGTCACAAGGTCATGCGATTTTCATCAGCAAATCAGAAAACAGGACCAGCGGCCACCTATTTACTTAATAAAAAATACCGAAGTTACTAAATTATAATGTATTATGGATTGACTGAACAACTTCCCGCTAAATCAAACGAGGGTGTCATGACAACGTAAATAAAGATGACGTCAAGTTGCAGCCAACAAATACATTCAGTTACACACGTGCAGGCAATCATTAACATGCAACACCTCCAGTGAACTTCACTGATGGCGAAAATTACATCAAATCATTGATGTTTTGAAATCCCCTTTTCCCTAATTATTTGAGATTGGAACCAGAATGGGTCCTAGCTTTTCCTGTTTATTTGTTGGCTATCTTGAGGAAAAGATGTTTTCCGAATATATAGGAACTATCCCAGAAGTTTATTAAAGATGCATTAATGATGTCTTTGGAGTGTCCTCTGACAGTGAAGATGAACTTAAGTCCTTCATGGACTATGTTTCTCGTGTCGATCAACGCAGTGGATTAAACTCGTTGCGGAACAAAGTTCCACAACTCGTTTAATCCTTCTGCGTTGTTCGGCACTCGTGACAGTTTTATTAATATTCACGACGGTCAATTAGTTATACTATAAATATAGGAAATTTTGTTTTTGATACCGACTTTATCACGACCACATGAGTATCAAGTTAGCCCGTTGGGGCGAGCTTGACGCGTTGCGCCGTAATAAAGTCTGTATCAAAAACAAAATGTCCTATATTTCTTTTATCAGTAATTTATAAAATGATAAATATAATTCTATAATAAATTTCTATTTCAGCACAGTGAATCTATTGTTTGTTGCAATAATTAAGTATATGTATTCTTCATTCAACCAAAATCTATATTACCCATCTACTTAAAATAAAATCTGTTCACACATAAATACGAGTCAAAAAATTTCGAAATGCTGAATTTAAACCATTGTTATGTAATGCAAATAATTTGAGAAAGCAAAAAACAGAAGTGATTCTTTGGAATTGTGCAGCTAATATATAAAACGACAGTTACATTAAAAAAATAAAAAAGGGATTCTAATAAATACTTTAAAAAAAATCTTTCACTTACATATACAGGTAGTAACTCCAAAACCGGGTACAGATGTCAGACAAAATATGGGAAGTATCAGGCCCCACATACATGTCAGGGTTACATTGTGTGTAAAAACTACCAAGCTTATTATTATCCATGTAAAGCAGGACTAACATGGAATTCAAAATACAGAAAATGTGATGCTTCAAAATCGTGTTCAGTTGGCACATGGTAAATATCCTTAAATCACCTAAGTTTATTTTTTTCAAATTAAAACGCTATGATTGTTGTGGGCTATTCATGACATAATGGTAGGTTGTAAAGCGAGTTGTTTTGTATTTGTAGTATTGCTGGTAATTTCATTGACATTAAATGACATTCATTCTTAATTAATGAGTGCTTCATTTCTTACGGCAAAAGCAATGCTCCTTAATGAAATATATATATAAAACATATCATGTTGTTTTTTTGATATCAGGCCTATAATCAGTCGTAGGTCAGTATATCAAAACGATAGGCCCGATGGGCTGGTAATAGATCTTAAATAAAAGAATGGCATGTTATGATATTTTTGTCATATATTTCAAAAACTGGAAACATATCCCCCAATTCATACACGATATCCAAATTTTAATTTTTGGAATCGTTATTTAGAGTACAAACTTTAAAACTTTGAATTTCAAAGACATTTTGTTTATGATAGATAATTTAACATGAATTCGAAAACCTTCCTTTTTCAGTTTCCAGCAGAAATTTTGAAAATGTATCAAATATGAAAACAATTAAGTAAAAGATTAACATCAAAAGATAACCATAACAAATTTCATTTTGTACTATAAGCTTAACATTTATAAAGGAAATGACTGAAATGACGGAAATGACAGAGCATACCACCGTGACAATTATGAGGTAGTTTGACTAAATATCAGTAATTGATAGTATTGTCAAGGGCTCAAATTTAAATGTAATTTTCTATAAATTTGTGACAAAATACATTATCATACAATATAGCAACATCATGACATATTTACACAGTCTACTAATGATAAACGACCAGAAAATTTTCTACTGGGCGAGAGCTTAGTTCCGATCGGAATATTCACTGACCGTGTGTGCTATATAGGAAAACCCTCTTCAAACCTTCTCGGTCACTCTGTATATTTCTTCTAGGTGTAACATTAAAGGGAATATATTTTGTGGAAAATATTTCACAGTTTATATATTTTTATGTTATTTAATAATATATTTTTTTTCAGCTATGTGTGCATATATTTGTAATTTCGAAGAACTGAACCATTACATATTCCCCGATATGTATTATACACATGGTCAACACTGATGTCTTTTAAAAATCAATGTTTCAGATTTTACTAAGTCGGATATGCCTACGTATCAGTGATGTTCTACAGATGACAATTTAATTACATTTTGATATAAATAACAAAATACCGAAGTTACCGTGAATTTAGTTTATGCATATGCACATTTCGACAACTTATTTCTTCCGTAAATGATGGTTTACAGTGCGAGACGACCCATGTGAGATCGTTGCACGCGACTTCGTCTCACATGGGTAAATGACCAACCATAAGCGTAAGTTTTTGTGATACAATAATCGTAACCATGACTAAACGTCATAAAACACCAGACGTCACAATGTAAGGTACACTCAAATGGCGACAACGTTACTCGCACGGTAAAGGTTTCCAGATATTTATTGTCGTATTTTACGAAAGAAATAGCTACTTACATTCGATCAAAATCAAAGATCGGGGTATCTTTCACTCATGTAAGAAATTCGTAGTCCTTTTCTCTCGTTTCGCTGCGCTCCACTCGGGAAAAGACGAAATTTCTTACATTCATGAAAGATACCCCGATCTCATGTGAGAAGCTACTAGTCTCTCCAGTTCTGATCAAATAAAAACATTTGGAAATCCGTAAACCGTAAACTGGTCTTACAGAGCTGACAGCGAAATATAACCTCTATTATCCAGCGTTGAAATACTGAACCAACTTGGTCGACCTATATTCCACCAGGTCACGAAAGTCACCAATCAAGTTAAAGTAAATTAAAGCAAATTACCACAATAATGGCAATAACGGAAGTTAGTTATGCAACTGCAGTAATAAATGTTCATGAAATTTAATTGGAAGGGACGAATGTTTCGGGCGTCATGTCATAATGTTGTCTCTCTAAGCACGGCTTATTTGAAATAATCTTGGAGAGAAATGTTTCATGTACATGAATTGAAATCTTGGGATAGTTCACCCTTTTGTAAATGCAATAAGATTAATACTATTTATCTCCATTTCAGATTGATACCTAATTGTGGCCCCAATAGTGTAACACCACATCCTGGGCATTCAGTCTGAATAAAGAAAGTAGTAGTATATAGACTGTTTTTTTAATTATTATTTCAAACAGCTAAGCGTACCTGATGTGTGTTTATCACATTGTTTTCTTTTGACCACACTGACTATAGTTTAACACTTAAGACACAGCCCATCCATTTTCTTAGATCACCTGGCCACTAATAGAGGCCATATTGAATTTTGTCACCACTTTGCGCCCGTCCGTCCGTCCGTCAACGATTTAAAAAAAACAAACTGTCGGTCTAATTGCAACCAAACTTGGCTTGAATCAAAAACCAGGATACTAGTATGCGGTTTAAAAAAATTGTACGATTAGTTTGAAGACCAAACAACATGACCGCTGTTATTTCTTAAATAGTACATTCGGGATAATTACCGGGTTTTTATGCAAATAACTAAAAAAAATCGCCACAGATATAAAATCTAACAAAATTTAAATAATCAGTATGGCAAGATTTTTCCACTCTGCAATCTGCAAAATAAAAATAATTCTTGTAGTAATTGCCCCTTTCTTAAAATTTGTCTTTTTTTTTTAATCTTAGACGATAGGAGATATATTATAAGTTTTATTGATCTTCCTATCCCAATATCTTAAAAAAAAACTGAGGTATCTTCCAGCAAACAAATGGTTGGTTAAATCCCTGTCTGCAATTAAAAAGCAAGACCTAAACCAAAATTTAGAAAGTGTTGACTTATGGATGTATAATTGAAGGGAACCAGTATGATATGCCCTGGCAAAAAAAAAAAACTCGAGGCTATTTGTTTGTTTCTGAAGGCAAAGATACGTCTGCTTAAATTGCAGCATCGTACCCCTTTTCCTCAAATATTTCCCAACCTTTTTCTTTCCAACTGCAGGTCCTAAATCTGACCAAAACCTTAAGTTAATTGCTCTGTCAAATATGTTGGTAAATAAGCTTATATATACCCAAAAATATGTCATAAAAGTGAAATCTAATTTAGATGTCAAAAGACGAATAATCCATAGATAATGACAATATTAGAAACACTAAGAAACAAGGACACCCCATGAGTACGAGACAAGAGAAAAAGGACACCCCATGAGTACGAGACAAGAGAAAAATGAAGACACACATACAGATGAACAACACTGACCCAATAAAAACCATGGGTGAGATCAGATGTACCGGTAGAGTAAGTACATCCTGCTTCTTATGTACCCGCCGTGTTGAACATGTTTACTCTTGTAGTAAAGTCAAATCCGGAAGAGGAAAACAAAGTTTAGTTGCAAAGGGAAAGATCTGTTGTCATTCGGGAAACAGATATCCCATATCGATCCACGAGCCGTAAAACTTCTGTTGGTGATGACTTTAAGCCTTTGGTTACATACCCTTAAAATTCCGTGACATCAAAGAAGCAATAAAATAATAAAAAGAAAAATGAAATAAAAACCGCTTACCCACATCAAATTAAAAATAAAAAGGACTGAGAAACAAACAATTTATTTTGAATGGCCTAACTGAAAAAAAACAAAAATATTCTATGTACCATGACTTGTGCTTAAATATAGTTTTATATGAATTTACCTTTATAAGACAAATCTTATCACTGGAAATTCTGGAATGGAATGAATGCTGATCCTACAAAATTATCAGAATAATGTTGAGAACAAAACAGTCCGATGCTTTCTTTTTGCTGATATACAGACGATCTAGATATGATCTAGTTATGTGAGTCGTCTCATTGTAGCAAGGAATGAATCTACGAAATTGTTATTCTAATGTCAAAGGTCTTCATGGTCTTCATATCCACATTAAAATCACCACAGAGGATTGAAAGAACAGGATCAATAGGTAGTTCATCTTTCATAACAGTGTTTGTTACTGGGTTAGTTGTTAATAGCAGTAATGAAAATCCTGAAATCAAATATTGTATTGGCTTTCAATTCCTTTATAACATAAAATAAGTGTGGACATAGTTTACTACGCCTCCATGTGTTTTAATTATTCTGTTCTATGTAAACATATGAAAATATCGAGAAAGTTCATAGTCACATCTTTCATCCTTTGGTACAAGCCAAGTCGCTTTCAATACAATGGTATGAGATTCTCTAATCCATGAATCTATCTGGAGACAACTGAAGTGGAAAGGTAATGAATGACGTTTCTTTAACGAAAACTGGGCTTAAATTATGTTGTTTCATGTATCAAAACAGTTTAAAGAACTTTTTATGTATTTTTTCTGATCTAGCATTTGTTTTTCGAATTCATTTTTTCAGAGTCAATCCAAAGTTTTTACGGAAAAGGAAGCTTTTTCGCGAGAAAGTGTATGTCAATCTATCATGAGGTCACAATGAAAAAGCCATTTAAAGAATATCAAGTCAATTCCGCATCCGACTCGTGTTTCGCAATATGCGCTAATCCAATGCGCCGTGCATTAGTGTCGATCTTCTTTAACCGAAACATCATGAATTTGAAAAAGTGTAGAAGGGCCATTTGCTGATACCGACATTGCCAAATTTAGATCTAGTTATAGCACAAACATGGTCAAAATGAACCCAAATATATTAAGGTTCATACCAACAGTATCTTCGGGTGGAGTAGGAGTAAAATTGGTCACTGTTTCTATAGCCGAGTTAAAAAAATAATTTTTGACACAAATATTGCTAGTCAACATGACCGACAGACAAATTTGCGATTTTGAGCATTTTTCCAGCTTTTTCTGTCAGCGAAATACAAAACAGTATATAACAGTAAAACCTAGAATGGCAGAAAACTGCAATCACATGCCACAATGTACAAGCGAACTGCACTAGAAAAACACTCTTTAAAACAAGAGACAAACATAAATAACGATTGAAACTCGGGATAGCCGTACTTGGTACCGGCACTAGCAAAAGCCAGCAGTAGGGTTAAACCGGTTTATGGGTACCCAAACCCCCCTTTCTCTATCTTGTTTCCCTTAAATATAATTAACATACGAATAAAACTCAATACAGGTAGACTACTAACTCTAGGACCACTATCTTTAAAAAGTTAGAAGATACTTCCAATCATAAGCATCTGGGTTTAAACTTTAACAAAAATGGACGTTGGAAAGATCATATTACTGAAATCTATACTAAAGCATGTTCTCGATTCCATATCTTGCGTATGTTAAAATATAATCTTGATAGAAACTATTTAGAAAAAACTCTATTTTGGTTTTATTAGATCTATTCTAGAGTGTGGAGGTGTAGTATGGGATAATTGTACAAAACAACAGTCTGATTTTCTTGAATCTGTACAGTATGAAGCTGCAAGAATAGTTATACTGGTATGAGAAAGGGTACATCAAGGGTAAAACTTACAAAGAATTTGGCTGGGACTCCCTGCATAACCGAAGGAGAGAACAAAAACTTATCTTAATGTTTAATACAATGCAGGGAGATCTGCCAAAGTATATAACTGATAAAATTGTTTCCTATATTATTCCAGAACCAAACTATAACTTTAGAAATCCAAGGTTATTCACTACCCTGAACTGCCGAACCAAGTCATATAAGGATAGTTTCTTCCCTACAGTCTTAGACTTATGGAATAAACTATAGACGATAGTATCAGGAATATCCAGTCACTTTCTCAATTTCAGAATAAACTTAATGAAGATATAGACAAAATTCCTAGTTACTTTTCCTTTGGTTCTCGTTCAAAAAATATTTACCACTGCCAGCTTCGTAATGAAGTTAGCAACTTAAACCATCACTTGTATCAGTCTCATCTGTCAGACAGCTCACAGTGTGCTTGTGAGGATGAAACTGAAGACAATTGTCACTATTTTTATGTCTGTCCTCGTTTTATTTTACAGCGAACTCAGGTTTTTCATTCACTTAATAAATTTCAAGCTTTTATAAATACAGATACTTCAGTTATATTACTTTAATACTATTTTACTGCAAAAAATAGCAAATGGATTGGACAACAAGTTCTACCAACTTAGCAACTGTCCTCTCCTTACAGACATGGCATAGCAACAGGCAATACTATGGAAAGCGCGAACCACAAAAATAGAAAAACTCAATTTAAGTTACTAAAACTTAGTTTTTCTCTACTTAAATTCAATTTAAGTTACTAAATTCGAATTAACGCTACTTAAAATGAGTTTAAGTAATTTTTGTTGTTCCCGCGCTGTTAACGCTAGTTAAAACACAGAAAATGTATTAACAAAACTTAATGATATTTAGTTACTTAATTCATATTAATGCTACTTAATAAGCGTTTTTTATTGAAATGAATTTAAGTAGAGAAAAACTTTGTTTTAGTAGCTTAAATTGAGTTTTTCTATTTTTTGTAGTTCGCGCGTGCATTAACTCTACTTAAGTAGAGTTTTCCACTAAATTAGAGTTAATAGCCGAAGTAGTGTTTGAAACAACCATTTTGATTGGGTGAAGGTTTGTTTAAGATTAAGCAATGTAAAAGAATTTTTTATGTTTTGTATTTTTTTT
>MJUU01070350.1:25221-40799 GCA_002080025.1 Modiolus philippinarum
AAAAAAAAAAAAAAAAAAAAAAAAAAAAAAAGAATATTTTGTAATTTTTAAATGAGATTAAATTCGAGACTAAAGCTCCTATCTTACTTTTTCAAATTTTCTACAGAAATTCATGTAATTTGCAACATATGGAAATCATTAGAAAATGTTGTGCTAAATTTAATTTTTGTTAAATAAAAGCAGAGACATATAATTATAATTATATTTAATTATATGTCTCTGATAAAAGTAACATTTAAAGTTTGACAAGCTCTTGGGTGACCTTAATATCTCGGGGGAGAGAAACCGCTGGGTCACACACTATCTAGGGTGGTAATTGTATAGAGTCAAATATCTAAAACAAAATATTTATTCTCCATACAGCTGTATTAGGGTTAACCTCTGGAGTACAAAAAAAACCCAACTTTTTTTTAAATCAAGACAAGATGTATATTTTCTGATCCCATCTGATGATATGAGTAAAATTAGTGGTCACAAGTAGGTTCAAATATCTAAAACAAAGATGCCTTTCGTCATACATGATACGGAACCTAATTCAGCCAAAGTACTTCCGATCACATATAGAACTTCAAATACAATAAAAATTGTATTTTTAATTTTCTAGTACTTGTTCAATAAAAAGAATGCAGTAATAATGTGCATTTTAACGCAAATGTATTTTGCCCTTTATAGACAACAAGTGAACTACACAGCCACCATCTTGAATCCAGTAATGGCCCTGCTAATCTCATAATGGACCGGTTATCTCATAATGGACCGTTTATCTCATAATGGACCGATTTATTCCGTAATGGCCCTGTTGTAATGCATACTTGCATTTTATAAAGGCAAGGCATTTTTTTTACATAATTTATCCTAACTGGTTAATAAACTTTTCTATAATTTTCTTCTGATAAACGTTTTCATCATCATTATCCATCGATTTTAGCTATGACCATAGCACAATTTTACTGCTCAGAAATGTCCTCAGGTTTTTTCTTTAAAGATTTTGAAATATTCCAATAATCTTTAGGATTTTTATTACGCAGTACTACAAATCTTGCAAAAAAAAAGCAAGAAAAAAAAGTTTTATTTGCCATGAAATCATATACAAGTTTGCTTAATAGTCTGCAAATAAATGTTGCAATTTATCTTTTTGACTCTTTAGTTAAACCAATCGCGACCTACAATGGAGAACTTACATTTATCGACACGTATATTGCTAGGTTCCGAGCTAAAAAAAGAGCAGCTCTATCAGGAAAACAAATTGATTATTTTGATTTTCATTTTGCAAATATATACTTGGAACAAAGAAAATCTCCTCAAACCTTGCTATTAGATCTGAACTTGGAAGAATTCCGATTGAGTTTTCAGTTAAAATTCAAACTCTTCTTTATTTAACTAGATTATACACAAATACAATAAATCCACTTGTAAAAGAATCTTTTTTATTAACCAAAAACTTAGATTCAAGTGGAATATATATATTCTTGGTTTACTTATGTTAAAGTATATAAACTTCAATTATACTGACTGAAAACAAATAAATTCTATAAAGAAATATATAAAGTCAAAAATAAAATATTTTTATGATTCTATTATAGAAACAAAATTCCAAAATATTGATGATAAAAGTAAATTGAATCTATATAAATCTCTAAAATATAGATTTTCTTCTGAAGAATATTTTTAAATATAAATACTTTTGAATTCCGAAAACTCATAATTAAACTCAGAATAAGTGATAATACGTTACTCATAGAAAAGGGGAGGCATTTGAAAATACCCAGAAATGAAAGGCTGTGCCACAAATGTAAAGTAGTAGATGAACAACACTTCATATTACATTGTGTGACCAATAATTGTCTCGGACTGTCATATTTCCAATTTCAATGTTCCCAAAATAAAGATTTTTTGCAACTATCAGATGAAGACAAACTTAAATCTATTTTAAATCCATCAACACCAACACAAGTAAATAAATTAGGTTCCTTCTTAAAAAAGTCATTAGAACTGAGGACAGGGGACTCTTAATGTTTATTTGCTTTATTTTACTAAAGGATATGGAGTAAATAAACATGAGACCATAACACATATGTTAAACTTCAACTTGCTTGTACATATTTATATAGATTACTTTTTTTTTCTTTTTTCTGTCATTTAATGTGATTGTTTATCACGAACTATGTATAGTTTAAGATAATAAAATTTGAATTCTTTGGTAAACCGATGGGAAACTCTTAACAAGGACGTTATAGCATAGTCAGACTTGATTCATTTTGATGACCTCAGAAAGTATAGAATTAAATGAACCGTGTACAGCCTGACGTTCACTTCTTGAATTGGATTTAGTACTGTGCAGGCTTGAATTTAAACCTTGGTACACTTTTCACACCTTTAATTTTCAACTCCTATAACTGGGTGTTATGCTCGAACGCAGTAGGTCGACAGAAATGGCATGACATTTCATACATTGGTAAATAGTATCTGGTTTGCTTGTAAATGGCGTAAGGGACCGACCATTCAACTTGAAGGGGGGGGGGGGCTATGGTTTTTTCTAAAAAAATATTTTGGATCTGATTCTATGTGAAAAAAATATTTTGGCTGCCAAAATGATGAAAAAAAAATTTCTGAATGAGGCTTTCTGCGCAAAAAAATAATGTTAATTTTGAAAAAAAATAATTTGTTGATACGCGTGCAAAAAATAAATAATTTATTTCGCGCGAAGAAAAAAAAAATTCTGTCCAGAAAAAAAAAGCATACCCCCCCCCCCTTCAGGTTAAATGGTCGGTCCCTAAGAACATTAGTCACAAGCTAATATCATGTGTTTTTAGTAGGTAATGACTAAATAGTTCTCTTCTGTTCTTCTTTTGTCGAAAGTCTGGTGATAATGGTTGAATTCCTTCTTAAGCATCTTCTTTTAATGTTGTTTAATTGCTGGCCGCTGTTAACTTTCACTCTGTTGTGTTGCTTGTAGCCCTGAACACTTCTGTTCACTTCGGCGGCTGAACGCATATATACTACTATTTTAGATTGAATGGCGACCCGGACCGAATAGGTCCATTCGCGCTAATTATTTACACGACCTTTCGTGAAGTATTATTTGTGTAGGATTTTTTTTTTCTTTTTTCTGAGTGATCTGATTAGGGTTTATTGTATTAAATTTGGAAGTACATATATTTCAGTTTTAATTTTTTCTGATTATAAAATCTGAATAAAAAGTTGCACAATTTTTTGTAAGATGAGACTTTTTTATTGTTATTTTTGAGTTTTTCGGCTAATTACGTATAAAATTAAGCGGAAAATTAAAAATATTACCATCCCAATTGATCTTCAGTTGAAACTTTTTGACTCCTTAATTGCACCAATATTGTTTTACTCATGTGAGGTCTGGGGCTTTGAAGCAAAAAATAATATAGAAAAGCTGCATTTACAATTTTGTAAAAAAATACTGGGACTGCGTAACACTACACCAAATTTCATGGTATATGGAGAGCTAGGAAGAATCCCTTTGGAAAATATTATAAAATTAAGAATGATTATGTTTTGGAATAATTTAATTGAAGGAAATAAATTATCAAGTATCATGTATAAACTTATGTACAAATTGCATTATAATACTGTCTCAAATTTCAAATGGATTGCATATGTTAAGTCAAATTTTGATAATTGTGGTTTAAGGGAGTACGAGCCTCAGATTTCAGACTCATTCTATATCCTCGGGTTTTATCCATCCAAACAGTGCTAAAATTTTTTGCAGATGGATCATATTTTCTTGGTCATAAGTCACTTTAAAATACATAAAATAGACTGTGTATGAAATTTAATCAACTTCCAATTATAATTTCATATGTTTGAAGGCCTATAAACATTTTATGCAAATTGAAGGAAAACTCTAGAGAGATCTGTTTCCCGCCAAAATTTTGACGTCTTATATCTCAAAAATTCCTACATGGATTTTCAAAATTTTTTGCTCAGGTTGTTCCATTAGATGTGCTCTTCAAGACAAAAGGTCAGAATCTTAATTCTAATTACAACATTTTTGAGACTCGTACTCCCTTAACATCGAAGCTCATTTATTGCGTTTAAACCAGACAGAAAGATTATATATTACAAAATTAAGATGTGCAAATTTGAAAATCCCCATTGAAACAGGAAGATGGCTTGGGATAGAAAGAGAGAGAAGAATATGTAACTTATGTAACGAGGGAGTTGGCGACCAGTTTCACTACTTGTTTCAATGCAAAAATAACGAAATTAAAGAACTAAGAGAACAGTATATTCCAGAATACTACAGAAATAACCCAAATGAGTCAAAAATGAAAGGGATGTTAGAACTCTGTAATGCTAACTTGTTAAAAAATATTTCTTGCTTTATTAGGAAAGCAATGAAAATTTTCTGAAAACTTTTTTCGATAATTGTTTGATTTTGTTAAGTAAATGTGCCATGTCAGAGTGGTTGATTTAAGATCATCTGTCTGTAATGATTTCACCATCTATATATTTATTTGTTGTTTACTGTTTATTTTAATATTATTATTTGTAATCTTAGCTGTTTTCTATATGTATAATTTGTTATCGTATCTGTCTTTAATATGTATTATTTTATTTTATCCTCTTGTACACTTAATGTGTCTGAGGTTTTAATAAAGCATTTGAACTTTGAACTTCGGTTTTCGGTTGTGGTGATGATGGATGTGTGGTTTGTGGTGGTGTTGTTGATTGTGTTATTACTGGTAGTGGTATTTGTGTGTTTTTTGTGGTGGTGGTGTTGGTGGCTGTGTTGGTTTTTATTGGTGGAGGTGATGTTGATTATTTGGGTTTTGTGGTGGTGATGATGATTGTGTTAGACTTTAGTTACCGACCTGGTTCACTAAGTACAGTCAGTTTAGACTAATCTGGAACCACAAATATCCATAATTTTTTAACCCATTCACTGGTACATGTATTAATAAAAATGAGATGTATATACCATAATAATTTAATATGTATACCACATGTGCTACAGAAATAATAATGAAAGTGAAAATAACATGTAATTGATTAAAGTGTCTCATCGCGGAAATTCTAGAAATAGAAATTAATGATTTATAAATGTTTTCAAGTGGTTGCTCATGCACAACATACACAGAGAAAAACTGATCAAAATTTTGTGTTTCATAAGTTTCAAATTAATAATGCTTTAAACAAATTTATTAACAATTCGAGGGAGAGGCTTGACATCTGACTACAAAACTAATGTATATTTGAATCCAACATTCTTTAAACAATAAATTCAACTTTAATTCGAATATTTTTTCAAAATTTCAATCAGCGCTACACTATGAATAAGTCGACATGTATAACAATATTTGTAGCAGTAGGGATAACAATTTTACAGTTTTCTATGGAACAAAATATTACTACGGTACAGACAAGAACAGAAGGTAATTTTATATCTGTTGTTACGTAAAGAAATGATGCATTTTATCGCGAAAAAATATGAACTGATACATGCATATTGGTGAAAAAATATCTTTAGTATTTTATATTAAATTTTGCGGATCATTTTAAGTTTACGAAATATTTTTTTTTGGGTTAAAACTTCTTTTCTTATTATTTTATGGTATATTTTCCAACCAAGTTCATTACATTTACGAAAATTACACTTAAGAGTAATTTGGCTAAAAGTCGGATAATCCGTTACTCAACAAAAATCGTTCGGTTTGACAGATTAACAATAAGTGATAATTGAGCGAATTAGATAAAGGTCTTTGTGACATGACTTTTTTGAAACATTTTATCCGTTAGAACATTGCAAAGTGCTTTCGACCAATGAAATGCAAGTATTTTATGTCTCTTATTTCTGTAGAAAGGTACTATTCCATGTTCTTACTGAAAGATTATCTATTGAGTTATTTTGTATCTTATACAATAGACTTGATTACAATTGCTTATTGTGCCCCGGAGCAAGGATAAAAAATTAAACTGATTCATTATAAAAATTTGAAAATACAAATTAAAGAAAGTGTTGAATTAGTGTATCTTTCAAATATAAAGTTTTTAGCTGACAAAAACCTGCAGTTATTAAAAGGAAAAAAGGCATGAAATGGCCCCTTTCCATAGAAAAAAAGACTTACAATTTTCACCTTTCATTGTTAGAAAACACCTCAATCATTAAAATATTTCCAACAAACACATTCTAAATGCATGCTTTAGCCTTAATCACTCTAAAAGTAGGTAAAAGTAGGTTAAGACTTTACCTTGCCCACAAACATATACTCCAATGCATGCTCTTGAAGGAAAGACTCTCCTATTAATCGACCTTAATCAATTCATTACACTGAGTTGCTTTAACTTTATCACTTGTTGAAGTGGTCACACTTACAATAAATTTAATAATTCAATGCTAGACCAAATCTGTGATAATCATAATGATTTCATGTTATTTTAACTAATCATTTACTAATTAAGATCAAATACATTTGAGTGCCCTCAAGTCACTTTACAATGTCCTAAGTATGTAAGAATATGATAATCCCTTTCTTCATGATAAGTACTCGTAAACTCGTACTTATCTATGAAGAAGGGAATTATCATATTCTTACATATACAAAGATATTTAAACAATACTTGTGTAAAATACATGCAAAAAGTAAAATATCAAAATGATATATATATGTTACAGGGCAAATTGGAATCTAGGAGGATCCGGAATCCTAGGGCAAATTGGAATTCTTATTTCTCCTAGGACAAATTGGAATTCTGATTTGCCCTGGATTTAATTCAGTGTAAATTGGAATTCCGATTTCTACTAGGACAAATTGAGATATCCAGATTTGCCCTAGGAGGATTCCGGATCCTACTGACTTATCATTTAAAAATCTCAATTTAATATACTGTGGAAGTACCGGTACTTTTGTTTTCATATATATCACTATTTCGTGGGCATTTAAATTTGTGGTTTTGAATTCAATGCATTAAAACTCTATGGAAAAAATGCATTTCGTTGGAAACTTAATTTCTTGGTTTAAGGGAACCACAAAAATTGGGACCCAACGAACAATAATAATTTCACAGTGTAAGTAGATTTGACTTTGGTGTCACTGTAAGTATCAAAACCCATATAGTTGATCGGTCAAATGGGATGACCATTTGATTTTCAGGGGATGGGGTTGGCCTATTTTGTCTGGAAAAAATTATTGATTTTCACTTAATGTCACATCAAATTATTTATTTGTACTTGCAAAAAAGAAAAATATTCTACAATTCAAATTCAAAGATGTCCCTATCCTTGAAACGGCCATTTTCTGCTACCAATGTGTGATTCATGAAGGGATTAAAATATCATACCGTAATTTTTACAGTTAACCGTCAAAAGAGTACCTACATTTACACCCTCAAAATTACTTGTTCTACAAAATGTCACAATGACAATTTGAAGAATTGTTGCAGTAATAGGTTTGAGTTAAAGAAAAATGTAAATATGTTGCACTTGTAACTGTTTTAATCTGCCAGTACTGATTTAGTTTTTAATTAGTTATTATTAGATTTTATTGTTTGTTTATCTTAATTTAGCCAAAAAAAAGGAATCTTTACTTGTTTTAAAAGAATCTTAATTGGTTTTAAATAATACATGTAGTAGGATACAGAATCCTCCTAGCAATAATATCTAGTATGATTCTGGATCGTCCTAGAAAATCAGTAGGATCCAGAATCCTCCTAGGGCAAATCTGGATATCTCAATTTGTCCTAGTAGATATTGAAATTCCAATTTACACTGGATTAAAACCAGGGCAAATTAGAATTCCAATTTGTCCTAGGATAAATCAGAATTCCAATTTGCCCTAGAAGGATTCAGGATCCTTCTGGATTCCAATTTGCCCTGTAACATATATAACCGGGGGAATGTAGGCGTTCCGGTTATAAAATCGAGAAGGAATATATTTCCGTTCTATACTTTTATTTTGCAGTCCGGCGTAACCGAACTATAAACCTAAACTGATATAACAAATAAAATAACAACAATATATAAAATAGAGGCTCCCAGGAGCCTGTATCGCTCACCTGGTTTTCAGTTGCCACAATCGTGGTAACATTGTAAGTTATACAGTTGATATCAGTCTCTCAAATTTTAGTAACTCAAACACCACCAATATCTTGAACAGTATTTAAAGTCTGATCATGTTGTACTATTTTTCTTTGTTGGGCTTTATTGACAAAAAACGCTCTTGCTAAGGACCACTTTCGANGGGGGGGGGGGCTGGGATTTTCACCAGAGCCGGGAAAAAATTTTGTTGAGCCGGGCTTTTTTTCTAATTGACAGGATCAGGGCCAGATTATTTTTTTCAACCCCGATGCTGGCAAGAGATTTTTTTTGGCAAAAGTCAGGGCCAGAAATTTTTTTTCTAAAAAATAACAGCCCCCCCCCCTGAAAATTAAATGGTCCGTGCCTTAAAGTCTGATCATGTTGTACTACTTTTTTTATTGGGCTTTATTGACAAAAAAACGCTCTTGCTAAGGACCACTTTCGACACCAGTTTTGAAACAGAGACATCATTGTGTAAATGGCGGTCAACAAACAATTTTCCCGCTTTTTGAAAATGGCCGTCAGCAAATAATTTTCAACATAAGTTTTGATGTTGCGACATCAATACCTATTTGGAAACCAAATTTCATTGAAATCAGACAATATTAATATTCCCGCCTTTTTTGGTGGCCATTTTGGAAATGGCAGTCAACAAATAATTTTCAACATCTGTTTTGAAGTTGCAACTTCAATACCTATTTGGAAACCAAATTTCATTGAAATCGGACAATGTTGAATTTTCCCGCCTTTTTTGGCGACCATTTTGAAAATTGCGGTCAACGAACAATTGTTAACATCTGTTTTGAAGTTGTGACATCAATATCTATTTAGCAACAAAATTTCATTAAAATCGGACAATGTTGAACTTTCCCGCCTTTTATGGCGGCCATTTTGAAAATGGTGGTCAACGAACAATTTTTGACATCAGTTTTGAAGTTGCAACATCAATACCTATTTGGAAACCAAATTTCATTGAAATCGGACAATGTTGAATTCTCCAACCTTTTTGGCGGCATTTTGAAAATGGCGGTCAACAAACAATTTTCAACACAGGTTTCGAAGTCGCAACATCAATATCTATTTGGAAACCAAATTTTCCTTGAAATCCAACAATGTTGAATTCTCCCGCCTTTTTTGGCGGCCATCTTGAAAATGGCGGTCAACAAACTATTTTCAATACAAGTTTTTAAGTCGCCTCAGCATGGCAAACATTTCGTTATCTTACACTTAATCTTCATCTTCTATAGTTTTGGAAATAAAATCGAAAAATAAAAATATTTTAAAGATTTGGTGAAAAAAGGGCAATAACTCCTACTAGGGTTTATGGATTTTCTTCAAAATTTCAGGTTGGATAGATCGTAGATCTTGATTTGCTGAACATTTTTGCAATTTACACTTGACCTCTATCTGTTACACTTTTTTGAAATAAAAAATACAAAATGCAAAAATTTTGAAAATTTTACGGAAAAAGGGCCATAACTCCGAGATGGGTTTCAGATTTTCTTCAAAATTGCACAGTGGGTAGATCTCATCATGTTGATCATTTTACCCTATGTCAGAATTTTGATATCTGTAATGGTTTTTGAGTTATTTGCAAAAAACAGCAATTTACCCCCATGTTCTATTTTTAGTAACAGCAGCCATGTTGTTTGGTCTGCGGAGTTAAAAAATCACAAACTTGAAAGTGCATACCCTGGTGATGATTCAGGTCAAGTTTGGTTAGCATTGACACAGTAGTTTCAGAGGAGAAGATTTTTGAACAAAAGTTAACGGACGGACGACGGACGGCGAGTGATGGCAAAAGCTCACATGGCCTTTGGCCAGGTGAGCTAAAAAAACAGAGATTAGCGTTCTCCATAGAAATGTCACTGTAGAAAACTAAATAAACACAAATATCGGATTAAGATTTTGTCACTTTTGTCCGCAAAGTACACTGTCTAAATGGAGTCCATTGAAGGATTCAAGATCACTAAAATGCGCCATAAGAATTTGTTGAAAAACAATTAATTAAAACTAAGATATCGAAACTTGACTTTACCAATTTAGATTTTTAAGAAATGATTAAAATAAAATATGTCGAAAATATCTGTTGATAACGATTATCATTCATTTATACTTCCTGAAATAGAGAGTCCTAAGAGTCCGGTGATAGATGTTTGAGACTTTACATGTCTGCTGAAGCCCCTCCCCTTTAATACAATCAAAAACTTCAATTTATTACAAATAATAATTCGCGATCCCAACATATCTGATTTTATCATAATTCACAATCCCAACATATCTGATTATATCATAATTTACGATCCCAACATATCTTATTATATCATAATTCACGATCCAAACATATCTGATTGATTTATAATTTACGAACCCAACATATCTGATTATATCACAATTCACGATCCCAATATGTCTGATAATATAATAATTCACGATCCCAACATATATTTCACAAGTTCATGCTACATAGGAACGCATTGCAATCTTAACAGTACTTCAGTTCTTTGATTTATTTAACATCACTTGGAAATGAATCGCATTAAAATAATGTTTATTTTATTGACAATTTAGAGTTTTTTGAGACTTTACATGTCCGAGGCCCCTTCCCTTTAATACAATCTTCCATCCGGAGAAAAATATTCAATTTACAAGATAATAATAATTCACGATCCCAACATGTCTTATTATATCATAATTCACGATCCCAACATATCTGATTATATCATAATTCACGATCCAAACATATCTGATTTTATCATAATTTACGATCCCAACATATCTTATTATATCATAATTCACGATCCCAACATATCTGATTTTATCATAATTCACGATCCCAACATGTCTGATTCTATAATATTTACGATCCAAACATACATTTCACAAGTTCATGCTACATCAGAACTCATTGCAATCTCAACAGTACTTCAGTTCTTTGATTTATGTAGCCATCAGTGAAGTTTCTGGTATGGCAGATCATTTGACCATTGCATATTTTCACAATTATTCGAGCAATATGATATTTTAAAGCGTTATTGTTATTGCCATTTCTTTTTTTGAAAGTTGATCAACTATATTTATATACGCCAGTATCACATTATGGAAGAGAAAATTAGATACAAATCACCACTATCAGTGAATAGAAAAAGGATCAGTGAAGTTCACCGGAGGTGCTGCAAGGACATATTTTTTTTTTTATTAATGATTGCCTGCACTTGTGTTGCAGAATGTATTTCTCGGCTAGCAACATGCAGTCATCGTTATTTACGTTGTCTTGACACCCTCATTTGATTTTATGGGAGGTGTTTTTTTATTTATTTGTCCAGTCAATCCAAAATATATTGTAATTCAGTTGGAAATGAATAAAGGTGTACGCTCTGGATCGTAAAAAAATAATTCGAAGTCATCCTATGTTTACCAAATGTTGAATGGTTGTTATAGGGATCAATGTTTATTTGATGACAATTATTTATTCATCTTGGCAATAGCAGTTCCTTCGGCACGAATATTTTATCTAGTCTTGCCTTCGGTGCGACATTGCATTTACTTAATACACAGACGAAACTACCCGTTTCAGATTCGAAAAAAACAGACCAGTTTTAAATCTGGTGATAATGGTATTGCCTTCGGCATAAAACAGAATATTAAATTTTTAATTCACCATATTCTATTTGTTTGGGTGACATTTACGTTCATGAACATTTACCGACACATGCGGAACTACCTGCTTCATTTTGGAAAATACGGATCATTGTTCTGTTTCGTGATACAGTCGTGCCTTCGGAACGAAACATTAATTCAATTCAGATGGTCTAAAAAGCAGCTACCGCGAAAAAGCATATTCCACGAGCGGCGTGAATAAGATGTGGATTCTCAAAAAT
Organism: Modiolus philippinarum; assembly: GCA_002080025.1. Classification (NCBI taxonomy): domain Eukaryota; kingdom Metazoa; phylum Mollusca; class Bivalvia; order Mytilida; family Modiolidae; genus Modiolus; species Modiolus philippinarum. The sequence goes on from MJUU01070350.1 coordinate 37,150, forward strand.
TTCAAAGATCTCCTTGAACAGCTCTGCTCAAACAGTCCAGCATACTGCGATAGAATTCCAACTTTTGATTCTTCTACCATTTACACAACTCTTCCACATAATTAACTTAAAACAGTAATTTCCCATCTGATACATCAATGTTTCTGTACAAAAAAAAAAAAAACGGAGTACGCAGGTATTTCTATTTGGTAAAAGGAAAAGATAAAACATATTTTGTCAAGAACCACACTGAGTCAAAAAAGAAATACTAAATACTGCATATGCAGACGTACGGAAGCCCATAGAGGACGATAATTATATCGTTATCTCAATATAAATAAATCGTTATCTCGATATAATTATATCGTCATCACGATATAATATTGATATCGTTATCTCGATATATTTATTTCGTTATATCGATATAATTATTTCGTTATCTCGATATAAATATATCGTTATAACGAAAAAATATTTGGTTATAACGATATTTTTATTGTGATATATTTCAAGAGAAATTACAATTGTATGAAAACCTATTCGCGTTACATTCGAATTTCAATTTAGTTTAACATGATGAATTGATTTATATGATAGTTAATTGTCAGCTAATGCTAGGTTTACAATGCAGATCAGATCAACTTGATCAAGTCGAACATGCTGTTTTATACCGATCAACGTCATAAAATCCATTGATCGAGCTAACTCACGACGTCCATTCGACATTTACCCGATTGAACACGACCAACACTCGGCCATTTTCGATCTCTTAACGATTCACGTACGACGTATGCTCGACTTTTCAAAATATATAGAATCTGCCATATCTTCAGCTAATACAAAATGACAGCTAAAAGAGGCATAAAGTTTAACATTGTATCCGAAGGACCAATTACAATCAAATTGGTCAAAATATTCCTTTCGTTGTTCCCTTTCAAAAAAGTATTTATCTTATCTGCATGCAATACAAGATGGATGACAACGGACAACATAATATGTCATTCGACCCTCCTAGTATATTCATTCAAAGATCTTCTACTCTTAAACGTCTTTGCCAATTCGCCAAAATTGAAATCAATAGTCCTTGGCTTGTCTTAACTTAAGATAATATCCGGCAGATTCTCATCATATCAAAGATGGTCATCAGCCAAAAGGAATATTTTTATCCCCACCACAAGACGAAATGTTGAGTCATATTACAAAAATAAATAATGTGAAGTAAACGAACACGAGTCAAAGTCTCTACAATACATCATGGTAAAACCAAATAATGGAACATGTTTTTATTGTTGTTCTTCATTACCACAGACGGACATAATCTGACCAGTTTGTGTTTCAAAAAAAATCCTAATGAACGAATTAATAATATGATAAATATTAAAGACAAAAACCTGCGTCATCTCAATTCTAAACCCCGAAATACAAAGTGGTGAGATATTCTGTTCACCTTCAGCACGTGTACCAAGTCCGGCTATCCCGAGTTCCTATCGTTGTGCATGTTTGTCTTTTGTCATTTTATTGTTTTTCTTGTGCGGTTCCCTGGAGTATTGTGACTGATTGCGGTTTTCGGTCATTGAAGGTGTTTATCTGTTATCCATTCTACATTAAAAATCCTGTTTAAAAAAATCAAGCGTAACGCGAATACTTTTCCATACAATCGTAATTTTTCTTGAAAATACAAAAATAATTACATGGTAATAACGATATAATTTTTACGAGATAACGATAAATTTATATCGAGATAACGAAATAATTATATCTAAATAACGAAATAATTATATCGAGATAACGAAATAACAATTTATCGAGATAACGATATAAATATATCGTTATAACGATATAAATAATTCGAGATAACGATTTAATTATATCGAGATAACGATATATATATCGAGATAACGATATATATATATTTTTTATTTTTGTTCTATGTAGGTCCCCTATGGGCTTCCGTACAGGCGTGATAAAGATGCTTGAATTTTTGATCGACAACATTTTTGTTGAATGTGGAGGCTATGTGTTTTAACAGTATTTAGTTATTTCTTTTTTGACTCTGTCAGGGATATGTTCAGCCATTGTAACTTTAGTCCCTTCAGAAATTCTATGGCCGTCACCATGACATCATAAAAAGATATGAAATGTCAGTGTCACAAATGAAAACTGGCGTTTTCAGCTAGATTCACGTCTTCCCGGATTTGACATTAACGGTTTTGACTTTACCCTGAATTAACCCATTGACAGTGTGACGGGTGCTGTATACAGAGCAGGACATGCTTACCCTTCCGGAGCACCTGATGTCACTCTGTTTTTTTTTAGAGTTCACACTGTTAGTGCTTTAGTTTTTTTATGTTGTATATGCACTGTTCTTGTGTTTTGTGGCCATGTAGTGTCTTTGGTCTTCCGTTTTCTGGTGTTCTTACTTTTGCATTGTCTCTAGATTTTGATTTATATTATCTTTTGCTTTGTTCCTTCGGTATTCTACTGCCGTTGTTTTATATCATCATATTCCATTAGTTTCGTTGTTGTCGCGCCTAAAGCGCGACATACGATTTTAGTTACGAAATAATCGATACCATTAACTCCTCCCACTCTCGTTTCCGAATTCAAAGCGTTTACAAATACAACCAGGTTCGCTGCGGTCACGGCGTGGTTGATGTAAAATATATAGTTTCGCAAGAAAAAATGTAAGTGGACATCTAGCACAAAAAAAAAAACAAACAAACAAAAAAACAAAAAAAAAAACAAAAAACAAAAAACAAAAAAAAACCCAAAAAACACTAAAAAAAAAAAAAAAAACAAGATTTTATTTCATTTACTCCAGGCTTCCAATACATATATATATATGATTCATCTTATTATATCTGAAAACTTATAACAACTCTATTTACAACACCACTTTTCTTTTATTCAACCCTTTATTTCTGTCACTTTTTTTTCGTTTAGACCCATCAACAACGAACTGCACATGTAAAGACTTTTATTGTAAAGACGACACCGACTGTGAATACTTTATACAGTGTGATGATTTCAGGAATGGTTTTCGAAAAAAATGTGGTAACGGCACAGTGTGGGATGATTCAAAAAAGAGCTGTAATCAAGGCACTAAAATAGCACCAAACAACTGTAGGTTCATTAAAAAAAATTTCACTCTGAAAGCCAAAACACAAAGACCATTGAAAGGCTATAAATAACAAAATACCGAAGTTACTGTTAATTCATATTCTGCATATGCGCATTTCGACAACTTATGTCTCATCAGTGCAGATAAAACCAAAACATTTGGAAGTCCATTGACCGAAAAACATGTGAAAGCTGATAGAGAACCAATATAAAATGTTGGCAATCATACGGCCGCATACGTTATCAGTGAGACTCTAGTGTCGAAAATATTCATTCTTTGTAACTCACTCATGCGCTCAGCGCATTCTTAAGTGAATGAGCTTTCGGTCACTCGATTAGGGACCGACCATTTAACCTGAAAGGGGGGGGGGGGTTATGGTTTTTTTTTCTGGACAGAAAATTTTGTTTTCGCGCTTCGCCAGAATCAAATTATTTATTTTTTGCACGCGTATCAACAAAATATTTTTTTTCAAAATTAACATTATTTTTTTGGGCAGAAAGCCTCATTCAGAAAATTTTTTTTCATCATTTTGGCAGCCAAAATATTTTTT
>MJUU01070350.1:40811-50865 GCA_002080025.1 Modiolus philippinarum
CCCCCCCCCCCCCCTTCAAGTTAAATGGTCCGTCCCTTAATATGTCCCGATAATCATAATTGCGGATTAGTTATACTCTAATTATTCTACTACTATATTCTAAAAAGGGTCAACGAGGTATCATAAAAATGTGTACATATTTCTAGTGTGTAAACTGTTTTGAATTATATCCCTTGACTCTGTATTGTTATATAGGTTTCGGTCTGCTATCCGACCCTATTCCCATTATTTAAATAAAATATATTTAAATCATATTTACGCCATATGTAAGTTATATTTTGATTGGTTAAAAGTCGTGTTTTTGCATGTCCTTGATTTTTTTTTTCAAAGCAATAAAATTTCCCGAGCCTGAAAGAAGGAGGAAATCTTCACCGAAGACTTGTTTTTAGCTCACCTGGCTAGAGCCAGGGTGAGCTTTTGCATCAATTTTCGTCCGTCGTCCGTCCGGCGTAAACTTTTCATTCAAAGATCTTCTTCTCTGAAACTACTGGGCCAATTGAAACCAAACTTGGCCACAATAGTCCTTAGATGGTCCCCTACAAAAAAGTTGTTTTTCAGATCCGCGCTCTATCCAAGATGGCCGCCAGCGGGGATCATAGTTTTAACATTGGACCCTATGGGAAAACACTTTCAAAGATCTTCTCCTCTGAAACTACTGAGCCAATTGAAACCAAACTTGGCCACAATAGTCCTTAGATGGTCCACTTACAAAAAAGTTGTTTTTCATATCTGCGCTATACCCAAGATGGCCACCAGAAGGGATCATAGTTTTAACATTGGACCCTATGGGAAAACACTTTCAAAGATCTTCTCCTCAGAAACTACTGAGCCAATTAAATCCAAACTTGTCCACATTAGTCCTTAGATGGTCCCTTCCAAAAAAGTTGTTTTCAGATCCGCGCTATATCCAAGATGGCCGCCAGCGGGGATCATAGTTTTAACATTTGACCCTATGGGAAAATACTTTCAAAGATCTTCTCTTCAGAAACTGCTGGGCCAATTAAAGCCAAACTTGGCCACAATAGTCCTTAGATGGTCCCTTACAAAAAACTTGTTTTTCAGATCTGCGCTATATCCAAGATGGCCGCCAGCGGGGATCATAGTTTTAACATTGGACCGTATGGGAAAACACTTTCAAAGATCTTCTCCTCTGAAACTACTGAGCCAATTGAAACCAAACTTGGCCATAATAGTCCTTAGATGGTCCCTTACAAAAAAGTTGTTTTTTCAGATCTGCGCTATATCCAAGATGGCCGCGAGCGGGGATCATAGTTTTAACATTGGACCCTACGGGAAAACTCTTTCAAAGATCTTCTCCTCAGAAACTACTGGGCCAATTGAAACCAAACTTGGCCACAATAGTCCTTAGATGGTCCCCTGCAAAAAAAGTAGTTTTTTTTAGATCCGCGCTATATCCAAGATGGCCACCAGCAGGGATCATAGTATTAACATTGGACCCTATGGGAAAATACTTTCAAAGATCTTCTCCTCAGAAACTGCTTGGCCAATTGAAACCAAACTTGGCCACAATAGTCCTTAGATGGTCCCCTGCAAAAAAATTGTTTTTCAGATCCGCGCTACATCCAAGATGGCCGCCAGCGGGGATCATAGTTTTAACATTGGACCCTATGGGAAAATACTTTCAAAGACCTTCTCCTCTGAAACTACTCGGCCAATTGAAGCCAAACTTGGCCACTATAGTCCTTAGATGGTCCCCTGCAAAAAAAGTTGTTTTTCAGATCCGCGCTCTATCCAGGATGGCCGCGAGCGGGGATCATAGTTTTAACATTGGACCCTATGGGAAAATACTTTCAAAGATCTTCTCCTAAGAAACTACTGGGCCAATTAAAGCCAAACTTGGCCACAATAGTCCTTAGATGGTCCCTTGCAAAAAAGTTGTTTTTCAGATCCGCGCTATATCCAAGATGGCCGCCAGCCGGGATAATAGTTTTAACATTGGACCCTTTGGGAAAATACTTTCAAAGATCTTCTCCTCAGAAACTGCTGGGCCAATTAAAGCCAAACTTGGCCACATTAGTCCTTAGATGGTCCCTTAAAAAAAGTTGTTTTTCAGATCCGTGCTATATCCAAGACGGCCGCCAGCGTGGATCATAGTTTTAACATTGAACCCTATGGGAAAACACTTTCAAAGATCTTCTCCTCTGAAACTACTGAGCCAATTGAAACCAAACTTGACCACAATAGTCCTTAGATGGTCCCTTCAGGTCTGCGCTATATCCAAGATGGCCGCCAGCGGGGATCATAGTTTTAACATTGGACCCTATGGGAAAATACTTTCAAAGATCTTCTCCTCAGAAACTACTGGGCAAATTGGAACAGACCATAGTTGTTCCCGTTTGAAAAATTTGCCTGACTTGTCTGCATCGCATTCAAGATGGCCCCAGTGGGGAACATAGTTTGACCTTGAGACTTACGAAAGCCTATCGGAAAGCATTTAAAGATGTTCTCCTCTGAAAATATTTAGTTAATTGGAACCAAAATTAGACTTAATGGTACTCTTCAAGAAAGGTGACAGCAGAACTGCACCCCCATCCAAAATAGCTGCAAGTCTGGAATATAGTTGAACTTAAGATAATATAACATCAATGTCTATTAACAAATTTGAAAATAATGCCCTTAAAACATTGGGATTATTTTAACTGCATATGTCAGTGGTGGCCCAGGTGAGCGATACAGGCTCTTGAGAGTCTCTTGTTGTTTTGAAAATATCCCAACGTTCATATGTCCCTATCATAAAAACGCACATATACCTCCGGAACAAATACCACGACGAGCGTCTCAGTAAAGGGGTATTTGCCAAAAAAGAAAAAAAAATACCACGGCTATTAACCAATCAGAAAGCAGCTTTAATAAGGTGAAATTACACTTTTTGGCATTCTATTTGCAAAAAATGTTTGCTTTTTTACCCTTCACTGAGATGCTTGTCGTGGTATTTGTCCCAGAGTCATCTGTGTGTTTTGATGATTGTGTAATAATTCGGTGTAATAATGAAAATTAACATTTAACCGAAAAATATAACCCTTTTCAGAAAGTGTTGTTATCTTTTTCTGAATTGGAACTTTCATATCAACTGAAGATACAAACACTCTTCGATTCCGGTTATCACTCTCTGTTGGCAACAATACACACCTTAAACCCTGAATACATTTTAATTCGAACAAAATTAGTGCAGTGTCACAGTAAACAAGGACATGAACAATGTTATGAACTGTTTCATTGTATTCAAATGCCGAAACCGAAAAGCGGACCAACTGATTTTTCGAAATGGCCTATAGTAAATTGCATTATATTAACTCATCAACAAGAACATCTCGTACAATAAAATGTCGTTGTCTACTTTTCTATTTTATGTGCATGTGGAGACCAATGTTCTCAATTAGATTTACTGGATACCCAATTCCATGGGTGTTATATAAGACAAAGACATTTATATCTATTATTTTGTTAACTAGAAAAAAAGAAGGGAAACGCGGAAAGTGTCAAAGAGACAACGATCCAGAGGGGAGTAATAACAACTCAAAGCCTCCATAAGATCATCAATGAACGGTACCGTGAGGAAACCCCACACCTAAAGGCAGGTCGGAGTTGGCCCCCTAAATAATCAAAGCTCCGATGGAGCTGAATCTCGAAGCCCTGAAAATCTACATGTAGCAAAACTTCGTAGTCATCCAAAGAACTAACTGCTGTATACGTCTGCATGTATTAAGTTATCCCGTAATACATGAAAATAATCATCTTCGCTAGCCAAGGGTTACGATTCGCTCCTCTCATATTCACCCTTGGCAGATCAAGCTGGATTTCTGTAATCTCAAATCAACGTTTTTGATTGGTTGCAGTTAATCTTCGCTGCAGCCAATCAATTAGCAAACATACAGATTTTAAGCATATATCGTAATAATAAAACTTAAAATATGGTGTTTAGTGATTTTTCTATTTTGCAAAATTTTTATGATTTTATTATCTTTCTTTACTCTTGAAGGGTTATTTCCTTGTAGTTAAATATATTGTGAATTGTTATATTATTAGATGCATTAAATAATCTTTAATTATTACAATAAATCATACTGAAACTCTTACTTCAAAGGGAGATAATTTGAAACTGATGTTTCACAAATTGTGGCTCAATCCGCCAAGGGTGAAGAGGAGAGAAGCGAATCGTAACCCTTGGCTAGCGAAGTTGGAAAATATTTGGATTGTGTGATTTCGCATGTCGATTTCATTGCTATAAATATACGCAATGCACTGTAACATGCAATACACTGTCACATGTAAACAAATGTTATTTTTATCTTTGACAAATTACTGCGCGACAGGTTCGTTGGTCCGAGACGCAATATAGAAAAAAAAACGATTAATTTGATAAACATGCATATTGTTTTCAATTTAATAAAACAACACAGTATTCAACTCAAGAAAATGAAGAAATATAACTTAAAAACACGATGTATACGATTTTGAAAGAAACTTGCGCACTATATTTTATCGGAAGCACGAAGATCATCTTTTAGAGCTGTTAATAGGCTTTAAGCCTCACGTGATTTTTTCTTGTCATATTAACATCTCTCCAGCCATTTCATGGCTTCGAGATAAAAATTAATCAAGTTCAGCGAAATAAACACCATCCTAAACTCCTATAGACATGGAGTAAACTAAGTAGAAAACAATTGTCGTCATTTTTACAGGTACACTTACTTATCGGTTTGTCTTTAATTGCAATGGAACGTCTGGTTTGTTACCCGATCCTGATGACCCTGCGGGCTACATAAACTGTACCAATAACATAGCTGTATTATATAGATGTGAAGACAATACTGTTTGGAACCCAGAAACAAACGTGTGTGGGTCTGTAACCAACTGTAAGTGTCTTAATTATGTATTCATACACAGTCAAATAGAAAGTTAACTCGATGGTATTTACTGTGATTGATATATGCAAAAGAAGGAAAATTTATGAAAAAAAGGCATATTAAATCATTAAATACGGAAAAATAAGTAAATAACACGTAGTTTGTATGGAAAGAATAACAAAGTACGATAAAAGAGTTAACTTAAATTATACACAAGGCAACTTCTACATTTTTTGTCTCACCAAAGGATAAATAATGAAAATCACAAATTACCTGCAATTATAAAGAAAATAATGCAAATAATCTTCTACAAAAATGCCTTGATTCTTTTCTTCTCCTTCACTACTGATTTCTCAATAGTTTCTTTGTTGTACCCCGTATCAGTCCGTTGTTATTTTGTTCAAACCACATTTCTCGGTACGCTGCACATCAATCATCGCCATATTTGAACTCATATCATTTTTGAAAAAAAACTGATTTACTCATTTTCATTTGTACCTTTTGCTTTTTTAGCTACCGGTTCTCAACAGTAAATTCCCATGTTAAAGGTAAGAGTAAGCTATCATTGTAAGGTGGAGTCTGGAAACAGACTATTTTTGTTTATTTTACTTTTGCTTTCTATGAAATGTAAATCAAATAATTGAGGCGAAATAAAGCAAGTGACGTATACGTAAAACAGCTCTCGAAGTTCATTTCGGCAATTTACATTTCGACAGCTTTTTCTCACTTTTGAGACAGGTCAATTCCTATTTTTAGCGGTGTGAGATTTTTCTTTCTCACTTTTGAGACAGGTCAGTTCCTATTTTTAGCGGTGTGAGGTTTTTCTGTCTCACACCACCCCATGTGAGACAGCCTCGTGCATACTATGACATCACTGACGTCATGGTGAGTCGCTAAGTAATGGCGGATGGTCAGGACAACATAACAGCGACGAAAGACGTTTTTTTATGAACAAAAGTGAGAAAATGAATCAAACTCCGTTGAAAATGCAAGATTTAGAAATCTCAGACACCCTCGGGTAAGATTTCAATGGTTCTCTGACTCGGCAAGCCTCGTCAGAGAAATATTGAAATCTTACCCTTGGGTGTCTTGCCTTTTCACCGGTGCTAGATTCATATAGTCTCAGTGGTGAGGGTATAAATAAAAGCACAAGTACATCATAGGACATAAGGGACCGACCATTTAACCTGAAAGGGGGGGAGTATGGTTTTTTTTCTGGACAGAAAATTTTTTGGGCAGAAAGCCTCCTTCAGAATTTTTTTTTCATCATTTTGGCAGCCAAAATATCTTTTTCATATAAAATCAGCTCCAAAATATTTTTTAGAAAAAACCATAATATTGTCACCCTTTTAACTGGGTTTTGGGTTTTGGGGACATACATTTTAGAAATACGGGATATCGTATTAAAAATTTATAAGGGAAACTGAATATTAAAGTTTAGTTCAATTAATTTAACGTATGACATGGAAAAATCTAATATATACATGGAAATCAAATATAAACAGGAAACCGATAAAACAGCTGACATTTTTGTACCGAGTCATATGAACACAAAGTTTGACTGCATGTCGAATACGAATATTGATATTTGCATGTATTCTGCTGAAATAAAATATCGTGGTAAATCCTGCAATTCAATTGGTTAGCTTGACAAGGGATATGAGACCGTATCCCAGTGTTAGCACAATTACAATTTTTAAACGCCATAAAAAGAAAAAATATGGCACTTATATCAGAATATAATAGTTTTCGGGCTTCACAGAGGATAAGTTTAATTTGCTTGATTTTCAATTTTCTTGGGCAACGATAATGTTATCATTACTGCACTGCAAAGATGTAATTGTCAGTCTCCATGGAATTTTAGCAAGAACTTATTTATATCCTCGAGTGACGTTATATAACAAAACTAATTCAAAAAAAGAAAACGTTGCATTTACCAAAACTAAAAAAAAAAAAAAAAAAAAAAAAAAAGAAAANTAATCCTGTATGTATAAATAAAAGAATTAGCGATCAAAATATTATTAGTAATTTGCTTTGGTCAAGTGCAGTTCTCAGCTCACATTACATCTCCTGCTTTAGCACTTCACGCAATATAAGCTGAGAAATAGAATTATCAAAATTATATAAACATTGAACACTAGCTAGCTTATGTAGAAAAGACAAATTATTCTTTCCCTTTTCTTTATTTTAGAGCCACTTTACAAGGACTGTCTTTATACATGTAGATGTTCAGCACAATAAAATGATTAAGATTTAATTTGCTTTGTTTTTCAATAAGTTAGATGGCAACAGGTCTACTGTCTTTGAATTCTTAAATTATTCAACAAACAATCGCCATGCTAGTTTTGACATGATTTTGGCACTGAATCTTTTGCTGGACAACATTTTTGTTCCTTTTGGCAACGTCGCCTATCAACAGGTCATTGGAATTCCCATGGGTACAAACTGTGCACCTCTCATTGCAGATCTTTGTCTGTTCTGTTATGAACATGACTTTATGAAAAAACTACAGGATGGAACCATACAAAACAGTGGTCAACTTATTTCAATTTTCAGCGATAACAGCAGGTATATCGACGATATCCTTACTATTGACAATCCCCAGTTTTTAGATTTTGTCGACCTAATTTACCCACAAAAACTGAAACTTAAAAAAGCAAACATGCCCATTTCTCGATCTAACTATCATCGTTGACTCTGAAAAAAAATTAAAACTAAAATTTATGACAAGATGCTCTCAAGAGCCTGTATTACTCACCTAGGCCATGGCTGACATAGAGAGATGAATGATATTTCCAATAAGGTCCAGAGTTTAAGCTATGTTCACTGCTAGAAGCAACCTTGGATTGGAATTTAAAATTTACCAGAATGATTCTTTTCTAAAATTTCAGTTTTCTTGTTTGTTGTCAATGGCAACTGAATGAAAACGGCAATGGATGAAAACACCATCATCCATTATAACCCATATCAGACCCCCATTCAAAAAAAAAAATTTTGGGCAGAGGTTCCCCTTATAATCTATATAATACATATTGCTGAAATTAAATACATTTTGAGCAACCTTTAAAAAAAATTGGGCAGAAGTTGCCCTCATAATCTATTTTATACATATTGCTGAAACTGTAAATAAAATGTGTAAGGGTATACCTTTTTTTCTAAAATTTCAGTTTTCTTGTCTGGTTTCCATGCCAACGAAGAGCTCTTCCATCCATTACAACCTATATCAGACCACAATTCAAAAAAAAAAAAATGGACAGAGGTTCCCCCTTATATTCAAAGTAATACATATTCCTGAAATCAAAGCATTCAGAGACCCCTTAAAAAAGAAAAGTGGTAAAGATTGTCCTCATAAATTGCTGTAATTATAACAATTTTGAAAAGAAAATTAGGTTTATAACCTCTCTCAGTTTAATTATCTCCTTTTTTTTTAAATTTTCACTTTTATTATATCTATCTTTAAACTTATAGATACTCCCTAAAAGATGTGTTAATGTAATAATTAGAACTATTTGATATATATAGTACAAGTTCTAGTAATAAAAAGAATATTTCTGTATGAACCATTAAACTTTTGTAGCTATTTTGATTTTGTGATTAAACGATTTTAGGCATGAATGTGTTTCAACTTTAACCATAGGTGTACCCTACTGGCCGCCACCTTGTACTGTAAGGACATAAGGACCTTTTTCGGACAGGATCATCTAACCCCAGTTGTGACAAAGTTTGGCTTTATAATTGCACATGACAAATATTTCCTGAGCAGATCTTTGAATTTTTTCCATAGTGTCCCATTTAAACTATATTCCCCGCCGGCGGCCATCTTGGATGAAGTATGGACCTGTCGGATACCTTTTTTTAGAAGGGACCATCTAAGGACCATTGTGACTAAGTTTGGTTCTAATTGGACTAGTAGTTTCTGAGAAGAAGATCTTTGAATGTGTTTCCCATAGGGCCTAATGTTAAAACTATGTTCCCCGCTGGCGGCCATCTTGGATGAGGTACGGACCTGTTGGATACCTTTTTTGGAAGGGACCATCTAAGGACCATTGTGACTAGGTTTGATTCTAATTGGACAAGTAGTTTCTGAGAAGAAGATCTTTGAATATGTTTTCCCATAGGATCCAATATTAAAACTGAGTTCCCAATGGCGGCCATCTTGGATGACGTAGGGACCTGTCGGATACATTTTTTGGAAGGGACCATCAAAGGACCATTGTGACTAAGATTGGTTCTAATTGGATTAGCAGTTTCCGAGAAAACGATCTCTGAATGTGTCTCCCATAGGGTCTAATGTTAAAACTATGTTCCCCGCTGGTAAATCCCCGCTGGCGGCCAACTTGGATGAGGTACGCCCCTGCCGGATACACTTTTTGAAAATGACCATCTAAGGACCATTGTGACTAGGTTTGGTTCTAATTGGAATAGTAGTTTCTGAGAAGAAGATCTTTGAATGTGTTTTCCCATTGGCTCCAATGTTAAAACTATGTTCCTCGCTGGCGGCCATCTTGGATGAGGTACGGACCTGCCGGATACAATTTGTAAAGGGGGCCACTTAAGGACTATTGTGACCAAATTTGGTTCCAATTTGCACAGTGGTTTCAGAGGAGAAGATCTTTGAATGAAAAGTTTACGACGGACGGACGGACGACAAGTGATGGCAAAAGCTAATCCTGGCATAGCCAGGTGAGCTAAAAAGGGACAATTTTGATTTCACTATTACTAATTTCCCTTTTCTTGATGGCGACGTTCCTGTAGCTCCATCATGCGTGTATATATCTCAACTGGTGCGATTCCCACGCGTCGGTTCTACTCTTGACGACTTTAATGCTCGTAACCTTACTATTACATCCAAACTTTTGCAACAAGGTTACAGATTTCATAGATTGATAAACACATTTAAGACGTTTTATAGAAGAGATGAACATTTGATATCTTAATTTAATGCGACTCGCAAGCAGATTATTACTAAGGGCATTTCTCACCCTCGTTTTTACGGAAATGTTGTTAAAAATGTCAAAAAAACTGATAAAATATCCAGAGAAACTGGGACGCAACTTACATTCTTCACGTAATAGGGGGATATTGACCGGGTATTCTTCATGTTTCAGTTAAATTGGCTTTGGGATCCAATGGCCTGACTTTTTTAAAATTATACTGGCCTCTCACTGATGGGGGGGTGGGGGGGG
>MJUU01070351.1:37971-52059 GCA_002080025.1 Modiolus philippinarum
ATGGAATCTAAGACTTAAATTTTGACCACTGTGACCTTGACCTTTGACCTGACCTAATTTTATAGGGCATATTTATGTTCCTCTTGGCTAGATCTATATACTTGCCAAGTATGATAAGTCTATCTCTAATAGTTCAAAAGTTATAGCCAAGGTTATTAAAGTTTTGGATGCACAGACTGACAAACAGACAGACAGTACAAGAACAATATGCCCCCGATCATCGATATGGGGGCATAAAAATTTGACATACATGTAAATTTTTACAAATTTTTGTTATCATAGCCGACCATTTTTGGCATTGTATTTCTTTAATCAGTGTATAGGTCTTGAAATGGAACTCACTGTAAACATATGGGGCTTATTCAAATGCATGTGACGTGATCACATCTAGCTGCTGTCCTTTTATTTTGTGCAAAAAATATCAGTTGTGAAACCTTTTCTTGGCTGCTTAACCAAGTCCTTACCCTTTTCCTAACCATTCTATAGCATTCTGATTGAAAACATAAAGTCTTAATTCAATAACAATAAATTTTGACTGATATTAGTTTTAAACATAGTGCTAAGTGTATATTTAATCAACATTTATTTAGCTGATTTATTTACCGGAGATTTTATCATTAAAACATCAACATTCATAATGAAATAATAATACAAATGGATTTTCAGTGCTCCCAAGAAAACACTTATGATTCCAATTTATTGAAAACATTATACAATCTATATGAAAATAAACATTTATAGTTCACAGTGGGCTACCATCAGCTACTGTTGTATGATGTGATGAAACTCAGCAACAACATCTGACGGACATTTGGGACAGAAAATTAAGAAATGGACTATAAAAGCATATCAATGATACACATTTTGAATTCAATTGATTGACTGGGGATTTCATTAGTTGGGCTGAAGTCAAAGAAATGATTGTGGTCTCTAAGACAAATGGTAGAAATAAGAAACATATTTAGAAGTAAAAAAAACAACCAAAAAAAATCATCATAATTCAAAAAGCAGTGCCTACCAGTAATCCACAGAAAAATTGCATTCCTGTGTAACAAATCCCCCTCCCTTTTTCAATAAAAATGCTAATTTATAGAAAGTGTCATAAGCCTTAAATAAAACCAAATGTGCAAATTCTTGGTCTGAAATTAGAGCTGGTTTTGTAGTTTGTTGGAGATGTGCAGGAAAGCATTTGATGCCTCAATTTTTTATTTTTATTTGTCAATTTCAAAGATATCTACCTGACAAAGCAAATTCCAAGCAAAGCTAGGAATCTCTGTCTTGACATTATAAATTTCAGTAGTAACCTAGTTTTGGCCAGAAATCAAAAATTGTATGTAACAAATCAATTTTCTCAGTCCATCAGTACATACTGAGAATGTCAAGAATGGTACCTTCTATTACGACTATGTTTTTAGGTGTAATTAAGTATCAGAAAAACAACAGATCACCTTCTTGCTCATGCATTTTAGACATGTTTAACATGGAATCCTACAGCTTTGTACACAAATGATATATGTGCATGTACATTTCTATTATAAATAATAATATATACTAGTATAGTATTCAGAAACTCTAACATCCAGATAGTCAAAGTATTCAAACAAAACTTAACCATTCAGTTAAATCACATATCAAATGAATTTCTCAAGCAATTAAAAAGTCAAGAAAAACTACATTTTCTATAAAAATCTTAAAGTGCAAAGGGCAATAACTCCAATTAAAATTGAAAAATCATGATGAAATTAAAAGGGTATCAACAAATATTGAATACCAAATCAATCCCTCAAATAGACTGTTCAATTAAACATAGTCCATGAAAACTGTTTTGTTGGGGAATGATGGAATGTCTGAAGTTCAATAAGCTACAGTCTACATTGTCCCACCTTTAATAAAAGGATTTTTTGAAGGGTTGAGTTAAGTGAATACAATTGCATTGATGTGGTCACAAAAATGTTTCCACTCCAAAACAAAGTTTCTTGTTGTTGTAATGAAACTGCAATAATACAATACCCATAGAAACTGATTATCAGCATATCAAGTACACCTAATAAGTGTGATGATAGACTGAAGCTATGATAGGGCTAAGTATTGAGACCAAACCGGTCTTCCCTTTAGTCACTGTTTTGAAAATTTTCTGAAATGTAGGAATGACCTTGAAGTTGTGGTAAAAATATTAGTGACACACTTAATTTCCATGCAATCAACATCATAACCTACAAACTGCATCCAACTGAGAAAAGAGGGAAGGAATCATTAGAAATTTTCATGGGAAAAAGTTAATGACATTTCTCTCTTTTATTTTAAATCATTTATCATATATGTTCCACTTATTGGTAAGCAAATTAACTAGAGAAAACTTGGCCAAAAGACATATGAAATTTTACTTAAAACAACTATCTTTCTCATTTTTTTACTATGGAACATACAAATCTCATTGTGATAAATTTTTCCCCAAGTTACTTTACACCATATTGAAAATTCTAGCTTTTAGTTGCACACAATTTCTCAGGCATTTTAACTGGCTCGACTGATACCCCCAAAAATCCACCTACCTGTAATAAAAATCCACCTGACAACTAGCTTGACAACTGGAATATTCCACAGTCTCTGATGTAAACATATACATGTACATTTGTTGGTTAGCCATTCCGGAACTACAGGACTTAGATAGACGATGCATTTGTCTTAATCCACTCAATTATTCCTAAATTGTTTGTCAATGATCAAATTCCAGAAATAAAGCTAATGAAACATTCATACTCTTGTTAGTAGTTTGATAAGGCACCAATAATTCACAGAAAATTCAAATGTCAATATTTTTTTTTTCAGAGACCTGACAATTTTTGTGAATGCCCCTTTATAATCAACACACCACTAAATATTAACATCTGGTATATGATAATGTAAATGTAATATTTTTTAGGTGCAGTATCTAGATCAGAATCAATCACATCTTTTTCCTATCCTCCTGAAAAAAATTCTGCTTTATCTTGTAATCTAGGATATCCAATATATACCTAGAAATCACATCTCCCAACCAGATAAATTTTCTCTAATTATTTTTTATGCCCAGATATTAAGCTTCTCTTTATTGATGAAAAGCCAATAAACCTTAATGAGGATAGAAAATATATCAATTATCTTGACCTCTAATCAATATATCTGTAACAGGAAATGAGACGTATTCATCCCTTGGTTTCTAATTTTTACCATTATGCTGTCCGATTATTTCCAATATTTGACCAACACTTGTTTACAAAATGCCCAAAGGAAATTGTATTTGAATATTTCTTTATAAATATGATAATTTTTCTTCAGAAATAAAATGTTTCCAAGTCTGGTATTAAGTCCCAACTGATAAATTATTTGTCTGTTTTAAATTCTGGTCATTGATTTCCAATAAAATTGTCAACAAACAATTTATATGGTGTCGTAGGTCAGTTTCCAGTTCTCATTCATTTCACTAACAATATTTCAATTCAACACATGGAATAACTTCATTTGCATTGCCTAATGGAATTTCCCTTTTTCAAATTGCTCTACTGTTCATCAATAAAATCTCTCTTTCCAAGCATAAACAAAGATTAAAACATTCTTTTTCTTGTCAAATTCCTGAGAAAACTCCTCAAGCAAGATCTCAAATCAATAATTGTTCCTTTACTTCACTAAAAGAAATGTTCTAAACTGTCAAAAAATTTTAAGCTTCACACAAGCTATTGATCAGAAATTCAAGAGAACTAAAGCTTCCGCATGTTGCAGCATTGTATTCAAAGACAAAATGAGATCGCATGTCAATGTCGGCATCAACAGATCAGTCTTGCCTGTCAATCTCTCATCAATGCAAATACACAAAGCCATCTATCCAAGATGTTGAGCAACATTTCCAGAAATGAAATTTTTAGGTCTGAAATTCCCATTCATTCATCACTATGTTACGCAATCTTAATAGCAAAACCATAAAATCCGTGAATAAAATTAATTACCACGCTACATAAAATTCAGTTATCCTCAAATTAAATTAGTACTTCCATTTAATTCTTAATATAATAAAAGTTTCCAATATTACTAAGGGTTTTTTCCAGCATCAAAAACAACCAAGTAGAAAATAACAAATGTACTAAATCGTTTACCCTCACTCACTCTACTCAAACATATATATGCACAGGAAAACAAATTTCAAGTTATTATTCTTCTATTCATATATTCAAATTCACACTAAGTATCATTCTAATTTTTCACATAGTTATCCATGAATTCAAAAAAATCTTTCTTTTATTCACAAAATAATTGATCACAAAGTCACCAAAATGATTAACCGACAAACAATATCTTTCTTTTTTTTATAATAGTTAATCACAACAGAAGACAACATTTGCACTGAAGTCCATACAAGCCCTACAGTCTATCACAACTTTATCAAACAGCAGATAAAATGTTACTTCACAGCTTCTGACTGTATATAACACTATGAGATAATAAACTGATTAAAGCCAATAGTTGTACAACCAATCAGTCTGACATATACTGATGCTACCACACATGACCAAAATCTTCTTCTAATGTCAAATTGAAACTTGTAACCAGTTGCCATTAAAATTTTATTTTCAAGATATAGCACCTGATAATACTATCTCTAACTGAAAAAAAATTACGAGGCTCTCCAGAGCCTGTTTTGCTCAACTGGATCATGGGTATTAGATAACCATATGGTTTTATGTATATATTTATGTTAAATTTGGCCATCTATGAAAATTTTCAATTCAAATATTTAAAGGACACCAAAAGAATTAAGACTACTGGTATTGTAATCAATATTTCCCCTTATGGAACTTTGATCAACTGTGTTCCTTGTTGGCAGCCCTCTTGGATGAGGTACAGATCAATAAAATACTGGAAGAAGGAAATTTTCAATAGGGGTTTATTTTCACTAATTCCATGATGGGCACATATTTGCGAAATTTCCCCTTGCGTATATTTGTTTTTGTTACAAACAATGAAATGAAAGTGAGAATGGCGAAAATAAAACATCGCAAGTAGGTTTAGGAATAAAAATGGTGAACTTTTAAACAGTAGTCAGAACTTTAGGAGAAGACAACACAAATAATGAATTGTGAACAAATCTGGTTCAGGCTAGGACAACTAGTGGCTTCAGAAGAGATGATTTTTGAATACATTTCCCAAAAGGGTCTATATATAGTTGCACTGACCACCATCTTGGATGAAGCGCAAAAATAAAAGGTGGTGACGACCACCTTGGATGACAAGCAAAAATAAAATTGAAATCCAAGATCTATTGTGATGAAATTAGTTTATAATTAGCCAAGTAGAGAAAATATTCTTTGAATGGATTTCTCTATTTTCTTATCCAGCATGACATCACAACATTGATTTGGTTTTAAAATGTAATTATAAGTATTGAATGCATTATTTTGAAGTTTCATAGGGATTTATGAAAGTGTTGACCGGGTGCACATTTTCAACATGAAGCACTACCGCACTTCATTAAAAATGTGCTTAGGTCAACTCTTTCATACCCCAATGAAACTTCAAAATAATGCTTTCAATTCTTAATTGAAAAGTAAATGAATGAATCTAAGTGGAAGTTACATAGCCAGATATATTATAAAATGTTTAAAATATATCACCGCTGCCCTAATTAGGTAAAGAGCCAGAATATCTGGGGATACAAGAGAATAGGGTACCATCTTAAACTTTGATAAAAAAGGACTTCACCAGGAATATACATTTCATAAGATAAAAATTCAAAACTCCAAAAGTATTTCTTCTGTAATGCAGAGAAAAAATCACGCTAAAGATCACTTGTTATACCCATCAAGACTTGAGGAAGTGACTCTGCCATTTGTCTACTGATACCCTTCATTTCCGGAAAAAAAAATAGTAAACCAGTATAAAGACATGTTATTTTACTTGTAAATACACAAAAAGTTCTTTTAAAACAAAAACAGGTGCATGATATAAAATTTTCTTACATGCAATTTAGACCAACAAATGCATCTAAATGTTGATAATTATCAAATCAAAACATCTTCTGTTTTATTGCCTGTATTACTGCTACTTCATTACACAGAAATCTGGATCAGTTTTGTGTTTTGTAAGATACCATTATATAGAATTGTAATGCAGTTGCGCATGGATTCTGATATTACATCTTAATCAAAAACATGTGAAATTTATCTCTTTTCAATCAGAATACCTTTCAGATAAAACATTAGTAATTTTTTTGTTAATTATTTTTCATTCAGTTCAAGGGGTAATATAGCTGCAGAGGGGTACCCAATCATTGTGTAATTGCCATAGTCATTAGTTTTACCTGCTATGATCTGGCTCAAAAAACTCAACAGGAAACTGTTTGTAGAACTCGATGTAAACTTTTTCCATGAATTTGATTTTTTGAAAAAAAACAAAAATATTTGATGAGCTCAGTTAGTATTGAGGGTGCCAACAAACAAAGGCAATTTACACAGATAGACAATCATGATTCCAAACATCCAGGAAACATCTAAGGCACAAAACAACATATTTGTAAATGTTCAGAAAAAAAACCCAATAGTTCAATTTCTGTAAAGTCTGACAGCAAAGTCACCAAGTCTTCAATAATGATGGACAGTTAACAGTTGCAGTGTTTTTACCAAAGATTTTGAATGGTTGCAAATTAAGGTGCTAAAAAAAATTGATGAGACATACAGAATGTTAATTAGATTGAATGAGTTTGACTTACTCGAAAAAAAATAAACCTCACAAAAACTGTCTGGACTATAATGGCAACCTCTACTGGGAGGAACAGTCCAGGATACAAAGTCTATAAGTCTATTAAACATCCGCATTGGAATTATATTGCCAATTCTTTTACAGAAGCTTGTCAACTTCCTAAGAAATGAAGAGACAAGCCACATCAATTACCAGTAAGATATAAAGTATCGGACATCTATTATATACTGATGTCTTTTATTTGGAAAAATAATTACAGTTGATTTCAAAGAAATCGTACAACATAAACTTAAATATCATGCGCCTGCTCTGCATGTTAGTTTTGATGAACACGAGGATGCTGACATTATGTAACTGATTACATCATCGTCAGATGTAATGATGTATTTTCCCATATTTTATTGACATCCTGTTCAAAATCTGATCAAACTTGTATAAACAATCCCAAAAATTGAAAGAAAATGAAATGAAAATCAAAGACAAGATTATCAGACTGATATCTTATTATTTTTATTTTTAGTGTTTTTGTACTTTTGTATTGCTTTACCCTGAATTGGGTTTCTATGTGCAATAAAGATATATATTATGTTTTCAAAAACATATTTTCCTTTTTTCCTAAAATAAACGATAGAAGGATAAACAGGACCACCTCAAAAGAGTATAAAGGAGTATGTACAGTAAGGGGAATATTAGGCCCCTAAAATTAAAACCCTTAAATTTGAACAAGAGTTGTCAGAAGACAACATAACTCGCCGGGGATTCCAGTAACCTCAATGTACAATAAATTCGAAGGTAATAGAAAGCTTTCTTCACAAGAAAGTCACATATCAAATATAAACACCTCTCATTAAACAACTTAATTCTAACAAATATGAACACCCTACCACTAAACAACTTAATTCTAGAAGCAAAGTTAAAGTTTTTAATCAAAGAGCTTGAAGCACTTAAAGGTATCTTTGCTACTGATATACCTGGTTTATATTGGGTTCAGTGCTTGTGCCTGTGGCTGTACACAGACTGCACATTAAATTATCTGGCAGTATAAAATAAAACATGACCATAAATTACAATCAACATTGGATAAAATATCAAATTCTTTCTTAAGATACATTTGCATCATACAAGAAAACTCTTAAATTACAAATTTCAACAGTGAACATATTAATTTGGTCTGAAGGAAGGCATGGGAAATTTAATTGTTTTTAAACACTTTCACTTCTTCTTAGATGATCATTTATCACCAACTATAAAAAAAAGTTGTTTTTTTTTAATAATGCTATTATTTCACTATTTTTCAATAATGCCCTTTTAATTTTTGAAAGGACTACAACCAATGCCCTCAGTCTAACATCTCTAAATCTAGTCACAAGGAAATTTTAAAATACTTAAAATTTGTTCAGTATCTGAATCAGATGAAGTGAGGCCAGTCTGATAAAATTTTACATTTTTTTCATGTAAAAAATTAACAGAAGCTATTAAAATGTATCTGCACATGCACAAGCATTTTCTTTAATACACAGTGGAACTGAAATTTACTTTCATTTCCATGAATGAGATGTGCACAATCCCAGAGTTTAATATGACAAATCTCCTTAGTATAATAGCAATCCACAAATTTTACTATAAAAAGATGTAATTATTTATTTTTATTTTCAACAAAACAAAACGTATTGTGAAATATCCCAGCATATTGTTAAAAACAGTAACATACAAAATTTTCAAAATATTACAACAATTTTGGGGGGATTTCAGTGGCAGCAGAAAAGTTTTTCGGCCACAATTTATAAAAATAAAATGAAAAATTATACAAGGAAGGTAATTAGTGACATTAATAAATACGGTCCTATTAAAACATAAATGTGTTGATATCATTGCTGACTAATTGCTATGTAAACAACAAATGTCCTAATGACTGCCTCAATCAACACTCCGGATCAACACTAATCAATCAGTGTTATTATCATGTTATCCTCAATCTCCGAAACAGAGGTGCATAGCTCTTCCTACGTCAGATTAACCTGATTATCTGATAATCTGACGTAGGTCAAAATGTCTACAAATTTGGTATCACTAGAAAGCACTCATCATAAGAAAGTTAACATACCAAATATAAACACCCTACCACTAAAAGCCTACCTTCTAGAGGCAAGGTTAAAATTTTTTTGAAAATTGCCCTCAGGCAAAGTCAAGGTCAAAATGTCTACAAGTATGGTACCAGAAGAAAGCTCTCATCATAAGGAAGTTAAATCCCAAATATGAACACCCTACCACTAAAAGCCTACCTTCTAGAGGCAAGGTTAAAGTTTTTTTAAGGTCAAAGTCAAAATGTCTACAAGTATGGTACCAGAAGAAAACTCTCATCACAAGGAAGTCACATACCAAATATCAACATCCTAGCTATTCAGGTTTCAATTCCACTAGCCAGGTTAAAGTTTTGCTGACGCCGACGCCTGGGGTATGACAACAGCTCTTCGGACATTCGTCCCGGCGAGCTAAAAAATCATGTCTCAAAACACAATTCAATATCAGTATATAATAAACCTGGACAGGTTTTCCAAAGTCTTTTGTGTTTGTGGAGAAAAATGAACTCCAAAATTGGAGAAATTGATTGAAATGACCAAAATCCTTACATATTTCAGTACAGGAAATATAGAGGGCATGCCTATACCAATGAGATTTTTTTTGAAAAGGAGGCAATTTCAATTACTGTCAACATATAAAAAAATTCTCATTGGCACAAGCATGCATGCACTCTATGCTTCCTGTGCCAAAACATGGCCTGAAATTGACGAAAATTTGTTGACTGTCAGTAAATCAGTGGAAGATGCATGACATTTGTGATGTCACAATTAGGATTTGATGACATTACTGCACCCATTTACTTGAGTATATATCAACTGTGATATACCATGTCAAGTTAAAAGCAAAACTCTGTTTGAAAATATTGCCAATTCTGGGGGCAAAATATGCCTCTTATTGTATATACTCCTTCAGTATGTTTGTAATTCTATCACCTTTAACTGAAATCCTAAAGACTTTAATACAAAATGTACAAAGACTTTTTTGGCAATTTATCTGGTGTCCAGATTTGTGTGAAATGAATTTTGTGCAGACAATTTTCTATGTGAACTGTTTTCCAGTGGGGAAATCTATAAGTTGTGTCCCAATGACTGATTGGTTATAACTGAAATCAGTCAATTAATGTTCACTACAACTGCTTGATTATAAAATGAACACTTTCTATTAAGGTGTCTCAGTGGTATTATTCCGCCATTTTTGTGTAATACTTGTTCATTTAGGTTTCATTCATTAAATAAATTAGCAAAATAGTTATTTAAAATGTAAAGAAAGTTCCAGAGTATTTTAAATTATTATTCCAAATCACTTTTACAACATTTTCATCACTAAAAGGTGAAATAAAACACACAGGCTTTAAATATAATGCTGGATTTACAGAACACAGAAATTATACAAGGGAGATAATTTGATCGAAGAATTTAACATAGATATCACTAGAAAAATTAACATTTAGTAATTTATCTCTCTTATTTCAATGGTGACCCCTAACTTTTAATTTTTATTTGTAAACTATATAAGTAATTCAAAACACATGCAAGGTATGAACAAAATCTATAATGGATTTTTAAAGCTATCCCCTCAAATAGTCATTTTCTCTATCATTTCTTTATAAAATCATTGAAATTTTCATTTTAATTTTTTACACTTAAATGCACGGTCACCTTCAAATTTTATTTTATATTTTGAACATTGATACAATTATGTTTCTATACAGAAAGTTGCACAAAATTCTATAATAGGAAGTGGAAGATTTCTAACTTCACTTTTTCTATTTTATTCAAGTTAATTAAGCATTCATTGTTGCCTCTCAATAATCATATTTATAGGCATAAGTAAAGTTTTTTTTAACTATTTTACCCAAAAGGAGTGTTTGGCAATTTGATTTCAAACAAATGTAGTTCTGTTATGGTTTCATTTGAAATGTTCACATCAGAACCGAGAACTAGTCTGTAGCAGTGAAAAGGCACAAGGAGGACAAATAATTCATTTTTCCAAATATTTATCAATTATCAGCTGATTGGGTATAATCACTGAATGATTATGAAATAAGTTATATATTTTCATCACTAGAATATGTATATATATGTTGAAATAAACGTAGTTTTGACATCTCGATCTGTGTGAACATTCTGGAATGATTGCAACATTTGAACTTAATTGTGTGTTAACTAAAAATAGTTCTGATAGTTCTGTGAACCTGTAATGTAGTGATGGCAATATTTGAACTTAGTTTGGTACTGTGATCTTGGTGTCCACTAAATGTAGTTTTGACATCATTGTATGAACTTCAATTGATTGCAATATTTGAACTTAAGTTCACTGTCAACCAAATGTAGTTCTGAAATATCTGTGTGAACTTTCTTGAGTGATTGCAACATTTAAACTTAGTTCAGTGTCAACTTAAGGTAGTTCTCTGTGTGAACATACTGTAATTTAGTGATAGCAATATTTGAATATTGAGCTTAGTCCTGAGATCTCTGAGTCAACTACAGTTCTGACATCTCTGTGTGAACTTAATTTAGTGATGGAAATATCTGAATTTATTTTAGTGCAGTGTGATATCGGGTCAACTAAATGTAGTAATGGCAATGTTTTGAACTTAGTTTAGTGCAGTGTGATACCTGGTCAACTAAATGTAGTAGTGGCAATGTTTTGAACTAAGTTTAGTGCAGTGTGATACCTGGTCAACTAAATGTAGTAGTGGCAATGTTTTAAACTAAGTTTAGTGCAGTGTGATACCTGGTCAACTAAATGTAGTAGTGGCAATGTTTTGAACTAAGTTTAGTGCAGTGTGATACCTGGTCAACTAAATGTAGTAGTGGCAATGTTTTGAACTAAGTTTAGTGCAGTGTGATACCTAGTCAACTAAATGTAGTAGTGGCAATGTTTTGAACTTAGTTTAGTGCAGTGTGATACAGGGTCAACTAAATGTAGAAATGGGAAATGTTTGAACTTAGTTTAGTGCAGTGTGATACCTGGTCAACTAAATGTAGTAATGAAAATGTTTTGAACTTATTTTAGTGCAGTGTGATAACAGGTCAAGTAAATGTTGTAATGTTTGAACTTAGTTTACTCCTGTGATCTTGTTGTCAACTAAATGAAGCTCTGCCATCTCTGTGAACATAATTTAGTGATACAATGTTTGAACTTAGTTAAGTGCCATAATCTCCGTCTCTAAATGTAGTTGTGACATTTAGTGATGGCAGTATTTGAACTTAGTTTTGTATTGTATGATTTTGTTGTCTACTAAAAGTAGCTCCGACATGTATCTCTATATAATGTGAACATAATGTAAGTTATGGCAATGCTTGAACTAAGTTTAGTGCGGTAATCTCGATGTCAATCATTAGATGTAGTTCTCTGTGCCAACTTAATCTTATTATCCCCATGTTTGAACTTAGTTTTGATTTGGGCTTCAGCTGAATACAGTTTTGTCTTCTCTTCCCTGCCAAACTGAGTGAATTTGATAATAGTGCAAGATCTTTGATCTTCTGAAGTTCATGCTTGGAAAACTCTTTGCCTGAGGATTAGATTTAACCTCACTATAACCTTTCACTGCTTTCTGACCAAAGAAATTTAAATGGATTTGGATGCTGTAATATTATCTGTATCTTTGCTAGCCAAGGGTTACAATCTGAGATGTATTATCTGTATAATTATATTCTATTAGCAGAATTAGGCAGTTGAATTGAAAACTATGTAAGGCATATATTTTGGATTTGAAATCTTTCAGTTGGCCATAAGAGGTGTTAACTTAGACAATTTCCTGAGCAGCACATATAAATTGATAGAGATCCCTGAATGATGCATAAGTAATAATACAATTCTGGCTTAGCATTACAGTAGTTGGCTTTTCAGATCTGTATATATACCATAGATAAAAACACAATCATAGAGATCAATAATAATATGCTCTTCTCTGTGAAAACCTGTGTCTTTTAAAACAGGAATTCTGAATAAAATAATCAAAAGAATTACAAGTTATCACTCATTGTCTCTGCAAAAAACTTTTTCAATGCTAATTTTCTGTCTTACAGCAGCAACAGCTTAACTAACCATGTATTGAAGTGGGATATTTATTACCAGACAAGAGAGTGAAAATAATGAAGTAATTAACAAAAGCGTCATTCTACTTACAATAATTGTCTTAGAGCCACAGTTCTAACAAAATACAATTCCATTGTACCACTACTTTATAACCAAGCTAATGATAATTTTCTCCCAATAGCCAGGAAAATCCTCGACAGTTATTTCCAAAACACGCAAAGGAAGTTCCAATGGAATCATCAATGCTAATAGATTTGTCAATAAAGCATTAGACAAAATCCTAATTTATTTCGTTATTTCCGGCCAATGAACAAATACATATTTGCCAGTGTCAATCAAAGGAAAAGAAATGATAATGTCTAGTAGTCATGTTACATGTTATAAGTTATGGTATAAGAGATGTGGCCTTGGGGACAAGATGGTAATCTTTTCTGGTTTTATATTGTCATTTTCAACACTCTAAAATGAACTGTTACCTTATGTCTATATCATCACTACAATCAATTTCAACTTCCTTTCATCATACTAAGGATCAGATACAAAGATCATGGAACAGTTTTTACTTTGAAAAAAAAAATTATTACTTGAAATTGTTAAAGGCTTGTGAAAATGTTGAAAACCTGTATTTTACAACATTTTCAAATTTCATTTTGAAATTATAGAGTAAAGGAGTAAGTAACAGTCTTCCAAAATCTTCAAGTTTGGAAGAATAAACTGCAATACTAAAAAAAAAGTTTAAATCAATTTGATTTAACTTGATTTTTTTTGGCATGATTCAGTATAGAACCTCTTTGTCTGTATTTTGTAAATTTAGCATTTAACACTGGAACATCAAACATATGCTTGAACCATAAATACATGTAAGCTAAGTAGCTATTTGCTCTTTGTATTGCACATTCAAATGCTCGGTAGTTGGAACATTTCAAAATTAAACTCTTGATTTTCAGTCAAAAGTAATCTAATTTCCATTTAAGTCAAAGCAGTGAGCAACTTCAGTAGAATTATATAAACTACATCGTAGATAGAATCAGAAAAATTGTCAATATCCAAAAAAAATGTTACAGACAGAATCAATAAAAGGCCAGTCAAATCATCTCCACCTTCATAATGTCAGTCCCTCAGGCACATGCATCTCAATACTGTGCCAGTTTCATCAAAACACCTCCTGTGGTTTAAGAGTTGTACTTACAGGTTACAAAAGCACAATTATTTATAATGCTAATTCAATAGGGG